>JBBPLX010000089.1:0-56577 GCA_038090015.1 Leccinellum albellum
GCGTCTGGGAACGAGACCAGATTAGGTATAGAGTTATTGGAAGTGCCCCGTTTAGGTACGATTATAATGGTTTATCTGTAGAATTTTGTTGCGTTTCGTAGCTTGAAGACAGCCATTTCCGACCACACACACATAGTCAATTAACTCGAGCCTATCACTGATTTCATCACTTAATGACGGAGTCCGCCTTTGTTTTGTTGTGACGATAAAGAATACCGCTAATGGCTTTGTAAGACAAGTCACCTGAGAGAAGCGTGACACGTCAACATGTATCAACAAACGCGCGACCAGTAACTTTAAGCGCATGCGTTGAATTGATATCTTGACTAGTACAGTCACGACATGCTGATACACTCTTCCAGCCCCTTAGGTTCTTTTGCGTGCTCCACACCAACTTCGTTTTATTCGGCACGAAGCCACCAACCAATGAACTCCTCTCCGCTTGCATCTCCTAGTTACTCGTCTCCAACACACGAAGCACGGGAACGACGGCGCACACAGTATAAATCAACGGCTCCTACATCATACTGTACCCCATCCGCCGCAAGACTTCTCTTCCGCAATGGGAGTCAAACATCGGCGGACCCTCAAAGAGTATTCCTAAGGGAACGCTTGCAAGCCCGATGTAGAGAACATGCCCAGAAGCTACGTGAACGAGCCGTTAACTCGCGAAGAAGCAGCGACAGATGTTCTGATATATTCATGGAATGTGGGGACGAAGAAGAGGAAGAGTCGGATGATGTCATTATGCAGGACGAGGTGCGTTGCCGTATATAGGGGTTCCGACGCGTTGCGCTTATGGAGCGTGGACGGAACGTTAGCTCTTCCGGAGAATTATACAAAGTGCCAACAAGAAAATAGATCATTCTTATCGTGTCTCTTATGCCTTTGAGGTCGGTTCCTCGTTCGATCCGGACATAGAGGACGCCACTGCATGGGAATGCGAGCTGCAGGGTAAGCAGGGTCACTCATGCTGCCTGGTTTCCGCTCATTCGCCCTTGCAGAACAAAAATCAGGTGGTGCGGGACCAACCCCTGACGACTTGGAGGAAGAAGAACTTCTTCAATATGCAGCGTTCGCGGACTTTGCAGATCTGGACGTGGACTTGGACGACATAGCCGCACTAAGCGATTTTGATGATGCACCCACTCAATCTGGGGGGGCGCGTCAAGCAAATGGGATGGACCTATCATGATGATTTGCGCTTTGTCATATGTATTTATATCATATTGCTGTAATATTTTGATAGTATGAAAACCTTCGAATTCGATGCAAGCGAAACGACTGCGGACGAGTGAAACTTCGGGGCGGAAGCCACAAATGGAATATTTTTCCGACCTGTTCGGCTCATTGTAACGATCACCGGCACAGGAGGTAATTTCCTAATTTACCATCGGAGCTCTAAATTGAACTTCAAGACCTGCCTTAATTGGGTGCAATTCTATCCAGACATGCTACGGTGCTAGCGGAGGCATCCTCGAAGGATGCCCTCCGACGATCCATTTAAAGTTTAACTCTTTCCGTCCATAGAGGGGGCCCGTGCGTCATCCATCTCAAAAGAATATAAAGAATCCCGTCTTCTCATCTGCATTCCTTCTCCCCCACCCTCGTTTTTCCTTCCTCCCCACATCCATCTACTTCGTCCTTTCGAGTTCCCTTTTATCGTCGTTACAGCGCGTTATTTACGTCAGGTTCGCTGGTTCTGTCTTCTTTGGCTTTTATCTCTCCCGCTCGAGCCTTCCCGAATCACCACCATGTGCCCTTCCCCTTCCTCGCCGCAGAATCCTGCCGTAACGACCTCAGACGAACGCCACGTCCGTTCCGTTAAATCCCTCATACATACCATCAACTCTCCAGAGCAAGTCGCTCCCCCACAGCCCAACTCTCCGTTATTGTCCACCCAACTTCCTGCGTCACCTACAACATCCATTTCATCCCCTCACCACAATACCGTTAGCACCGGTACATCCATGACCACGATCCAGCCAGCCTATCAACCTAATAATCCCCCCACGCAAAACTTGACAACGATGTCCATCCCAGTCAACAGTAATCTTTCTTGTCTCGTTCTTCCAGAGCCTACGTTGCAGCATGACCGGCCGGCTGAAACCTTGTCGCAGCCCCTCGACCAAGGAAGCGTAGAACCAGTATGTTTATCCCCGAAATCCAGGCAGTCCATCACACGTGAGTCTCCATTCTACTAGTGTCGACGCATCAATGACAGTTTTCTCCGGTATAAGCTTCTTTTAGTTTTCCAGGTGCCTCAAGCTCCGCGACTACATACGATCGCATTTTGTTCCCAAGTTCTGCAGATTCTCAGTGCACGTTAAGCGAAATATCTTCTACCGAATTTATACCTACTACTTCTCAACGGACGCCAAACATCTATGTCAATGGCCTCCCTCCCCATTTTTCCGAACGAGATCTCTTTTCCCTTGCGCAACCGTTTGGTGATATTAAAAGCGTTCGGACATTTACTCGGCACGTGAGCGAGAAACCCACGTCGGTCTTTTCTGGCTTTTGCTGTTAATAACTTTTTGATTCACTTTCTCCCTTATTTTAGGGGTTACGGTTTCGTCCTGTAAGGCATTCTCGAAGTTCTGCGTGCTTGGTGACTTGCTCAGAAATTTGCATTTCCTTGTAGGTTCAATGATGTGGAATCTGCACAGAGATGCATTGATGGCCTTCGAAAGTATCGTAACCTTCATCCTTCTTTTTCTAAGGTAGGTCAGGCTTTATCTCTGGTTTGTCTTGTTCACGTTTATCGTAGCGAGTGCATCGAATCCCTGGCACCGAATATGCGCAGCATATCGTTGTACAATCGACCGATCTAGACGTGAATTCATTCAAGTCCCGCATGGAGAAACTCCAGGATACTACCTCGACTAATCTATATATAGAAGGGTGAGTCATTCTCATTTATTTCGTCTCATCACAATACTAAATTTACTACGAGACTTCCATTGTCAACGGACGAAGAGGTGTTGTCTCACTTTGCACCGAAATCAACAAAGCTGATGATGTGTGATTGCTTAGAGTCTTACTGCTTTAATGCAACCCTACAAGATTAAAAGTAGTCGCTTCTTCAAGACCAAACTCAGTAATCCTCCTCGAATAATCGCCTTTGTCCGGTACGCCCAATATTTTTCTCCCTCCATTCCGCACCTAAGCATGGATCAAAGTCTCGAGACTCGCACTGCAGCGGAAGAAACTATCGAACGTTTGCACGGAAGGATGGTACGCGGATGGAATGATCCCGGTTGCAGAATTTCTGTTCGCTTTGCCGATAGCGCTGAGCAAAGAGAACTCAGAGTTAGTGTTTCGCGTTTCCTTGGACAACTTCCAACTCACGAGGAGGTTGTTTCAGCGTGCCGAAAGGACGCTGAAGAACGGAGATCAATCTCCTTCACGGCTAACCATTGCCCAGGCCGCCCTGCTCAATCTCAGGGGCCAAGATCTTCAAACAAATGCCCGTGATATTGAGATAGCCAACTCTCAGCGCCTAGCGACTATTGACGATCATGCTGCATTCCATACTGTCCCAGATTTCGGGTCGCTTCCTGTGTCTCGTTCGCTCCCTTCTAATCTGCGCTATACATACAAGGAGTCGCCGCTGCCATCCGTTTCGGATCTTCCATTCTCGGAGATGGACAATTTGCTGCAGTCGATACCGAATATGGGCTACGAGAGTAGGGCGTTGGATGATACGATGAGAAACTTGACCCTCAACAACGAGTACCTTATGTCGCAGCAGGCGCAGCTGAGGGCCCTTGCAAGTGCAAGTGTTGCTTTGCTATCACCAGACCCTCTCATCACCACACTGCCTCGAGGTCATGCTCAAGCGCGCAACGGCTTTACTCCAGCTGAGGAACTCATTCTCGAAGCACACGCGCAACGTCACCACTTGTGCGCACAACCATCTCAATCACGGTCAATGCCAGTGTCCTCGTTGAGAAGGAATGATAACGTTCAAAGCTTCGATTCCGCTCTTCCAGAGTCGCTTCAAGCATCAGTGGTCACGCGAAACTCCAGGGATACCTTGCCTACAATTTCCGAGGACCACCTTCACGCCATGGGTTACCTGCCCCGCAGTTTCGTACGGACTTGTCACAATGTTCCAGGACCAGATGATCGCTATCGTGCCGCCGTACCATCCTCGACGAACGTTGAGTTTTTGCGTCCTCCTAGCCGTGCGGTCAGTATAGTTGCACCACCACCGGATTATGACGAGCCTGGGAAACGAGGGAAAAGCCATCATCAGCGTGCAGAGCGATCGACCGGGTCCAGGCAAATTCCTTCTTCCCCATTTAACACTCGTCAAATCATTCCATCGGCTGAATTGAAGTCACATCCCTCTTTGCCACGATCATCTACACGTCCAAATAATACCAATGACACCCATAATGACGACCACAATAATCTTATCAGTAATTCCCGTGACAAGAATATTGAACCCAAACATTCGTATGCGTATTCGCACGGTGACACCCGAAGCTACTCTGAGGAAGACAGAGGTGCACGTTTCCATTCCTCGTCTGCATCGCAGGTTTACACCAAGAATTCCCCCCAACTCGGCAAGCAGAATTCGACAGCCAAAGCAGGACCGAAGTCTCCTGTGGTTGTTTCCCCGGCACTCACCTACTCGTCTCGTACGCCATCTACACTGAGTCCTGCCACTCCTTTCTTTGGCTCTTTTGCGGGCAGTCCGGATACCTTTGACGTGATGACGATGGAAAACGAGGATGTGACCGAGAGAAGGCTGAAGGGGAGGATAGTCAACAAGTAAGACAGATTGCAGACTTAGGCTCATTGTTTTCTTTTTTATTACTATTATTTTTTGCAGTAAAGCTGTCGACGCGTTTAGGTTTTTAAGTACTAGACTATAGTTCATGTATCACCGCATAGTAACCCGGTAGCTTATCTGCTGCTCAGTTCTGTAATGTAACACGGCTGCTCCTGATTGCCTCAGTCTGGTATGTAACCTGTTTGGCATTTCGGATGGGACTCGGCTGTAGTTGAGCGGAGAATAAAAAACTTTCGGCTGACTTCGAGATCGGACGTTTTTGTATTTTCGGCTGTTTGTCTTACACCCACCAGCACGCTTTTAATCCGTCACTCGTTCTCTCACCATTCCTTCCCCGTCGTCCTCCATCACCATGTTCGATTGCCGTCTCCTTGCCGTCGCTCTCTTCCTCGCTGCATACGCGCAAGCGCAGCTTACCATCACTAACCCCAGCCCGTCCTCGTGGTGGGGTACGTCCTGAATTCCATTTCGCTGTTCTACGTTCTTACTTTTGTTTTCCTTTTTTCTATCAGTTTCTGGCTCTGATAACACCCTCGCCTGGAGTTGCAACACTTCTCCCTATAGTTCATATACAGTTGTGTCAGTTTTGGCTCGCCCTTTTTCCCGTCTAAAACTAACACAGATGGTGAACTAGCCTTTCCAACTCAGACACTTCCATCTTGACAGCTCCTCTTGCTTTGATTGCCAACGTCCCAAACTATGATTGCTCCTTCACAGTGAACGAACAGCAGTCCAGCCTGGCTGCCTCGCCCTCCTGGACCATCTCCTTCGCTAACATCCAGAACCAATCTGACGTGCGTTTCTCTTCCCCCCATTAGACTGTTTGTCTTCGTTTTTACTTTGGTTTCCCAATTGTCAAATATAGATCTACGCCTCGGCTCAGTTTACGGTCAAGGCGGCTGGTTCTTCCTACCCCACAAGCTCCTCGTCGTCCTCCGGTACTTCAACGGGGTCTGGTAGCACGCCCTCGTCGACATCCACGAGCAAAACTGGCGCTGCTATTGGCAATTACATTCCTCTCGGCATGAGCGTGGTTGCTGCCATTGTCCTGGGTCTCGTCGTCGCATGAGCCGGCGCAGCCACTTGTGTGGGAGATGTCGGGGAGTAAGGAGGATGATACGGCACTTTAATCATCATTCTGGACTCATTTTGTTCCGACGCACGTCATGGCTCCGGTATATGGACTTGACACTCTGGATACTTGTTATATACCCGGTACAGAGAGTGAACGGGGATGGACTGCCTTTGATTTATTCTCTGATAAAAGTGTCCCGAACTTTTTTTGTGGTTCAGACTTTCTTTACTATTTTCACGCGTCTACCTTTTCTAAAACTTCTTTCATGGTAATCTGTTGTTCGTGCTGTGTTGTGATATGGACGTTGTTTTCTATTATGCTGCTCTGATGTTGAGCGCTGTAGCATGTGTCAACTACAACGCTAAGACTTGAGGCTTAATGTCATAATTGCCGCATGTGCCAGTTTTTCTGGGGCTCAAGTCCTGTGGTCCAATCGCGAACACCATGCCAAATTGCAGTCAATAACTCTGCAAAGTCCAACGGAATATGTGTGACGTCATTCTGGAAGTTTGCCATTGTAGCAATTCGACGACCCGTGTCTTTGGGCATGACGATATACATCCTGCAAGCAATAGGCGAATGGGAGGGAAATATCATCTCCTCCTCTCACTGCGTCAGGCTGCAAGCCATATCAAGCGTTGGAAGCGCATAGAAATATCGTGGATGATTCAAAGTTTGATGATCGAACGACGCTCAAGGCTTGGACGATGGTCTTCTATAGCTCCCCGTGTTCAACATCCGATAGCAAACGATCGTCCGAGGACCAGCATCTATGTATTCGGATCAATCCGTGAGCAGGTGGAAGCGGCAAAGGGAAATGAGAGGAGCCTACCCGTTCCGACATCTTGGAAAAATCACGTGTTCCGCAAGGAAGTACCTACTACTCATGAACGCGGTCATCCAGGCTGGGGGCCCCCGTTAAATTTCTCGAACTATAGATACTTACCTCCAAAGGTCAATGGTCGAGCAGCATCGCGAGCGTTGATAGAACAATATTTTTGGTGAGAAGGGGAAGATGAGCTTCGGTGCTTTGTGCGGGTCAAAGCTTAAGGGGCCTGATATGGTGGAGTGTTGAACGTTGAACGTTGAACGTTGAGCACCTGGTCTCGGCTCTTGTTACCCGGACCAATCGATCCTAATCGCGACTCAAATAACACTCAAGTTCTCGTAGCTGGCAGTGACAGAACAACGCTCGACAAATATTGTAACAGGTGTCGTACAGACATTTTCACTTCTCGTCTTTACCCACTGATCATATCAAACAGTTCCAGAATTGCTGATCGTGACCTTCTTAGAGACCTTGCCTGATGTAGATCCAAGTTTCTCGATTTTCTTGATCAAATCATAATTCTCGACCACCTCACCTATAAAACGAGTCGACGGACATTGTCTCATTCGCAACGATAACGACGTACCAAAAACGACGTGTGCTTTGTCCAGCCAAGAGGTGACGACGGTGGTGATGAAGAACTGCGAACCGTTGGTGTTCTTGCCCGCGTTGGCCATCGAAAGAAGACCGGGCTTGCTGTGCTTCAACTGAAAGTTTTCGTCTATGTATCCGCGTGAGACCCCACGATCACAGACCAACTCCCAAGGCAGAATAAATCACACACCTTTGAATGTCTCCCCGTAGATTGACTTCCCGCCCGTACCATCGCCGCGGGTGAAATCGCCTCCCTGGAGCATGAACTGCGGAATGACACGGTGGAACGAGGATCCCTTGTAACCATATCCGTTTTTGCCCGTAGCAAGCTCACGGAAGTTCCTGGCCGTCAGTGGTACGACCTCGTCGTAGAGCCTGAAGACAATGCGACCCTCGGGTTTGTCGTCGATTGTGATATCAAACTGAGGAGGATCAATACAGCATTACGTCCATGTACGTGTGGGTGTATGATAGGCCACTTACGAAGACGTTCGCCATGATGATGAATCAGGAGAAAGAGAAAAAGATGGGCGAGTTGGATAGATAGATTTGAAGATCCCGCACGATGCCGATCATCTATATCAAGATCTACAGCGGAATTCGGAAGTGATCCCAAGCGCCTAAGTCGCACTATGGCCTGCGTCTGCTCTACTATGAGGGTTATAGACTTGGATCAAGTCAAACTAGATACTCGTCTCTGATACTCATCCATGTAAAATCGACCATGACATTTTACTGCATCGGATTGTACTCTTTTCATGCTGGCTAGTCTGGGGATTGTTGCACGTGCTTGAGATGGTGGCATAGTGGTGTGCCAATATTTCACAAGCTGACTACAAACTTGGTCCCTTCTAAACTTTACCCCCCAGAACATTCAACTAACAGGTCCCAGACTTGACGATCGTAACCACTTTAGAGGGCTTGCCCGATTGAGATCCAACTTTCTCGACTTCCTTTACAACACCCAAGCCCTCGACCACCTCGCCTACAAGACGAGTTGACGAGCATCATCTCATTCATAACGACCATGACGTACCAAAAACAACGTGTTTTCCGTCGAGCCAAGAGGTAACGACGGTGGTGATGAAGAACTGCGAGCCATTGGTGTTCTTGCCGGCGTTAGCCATCGAGAGAAGACCGGGCTTCTCGTGCTTCAACTGAAAGTTCTCGTCTACATATGCGTGTGAGAACCCATGATCATGGGTCTGCACAGTGGGTTCGTGCAGACACACCTGCGAACTTCTCGCCGTAGATTGATTTGCCGCCCGTGCCGTTACCCTTGGTGAAATCACCACCTTGAAGCATGAACTGCGGAATGACACGGTGGAACGAGGATCCCTGGTAGCCATATCCGTGTTGGCCCGTGGCGAGCTCGCGGAAGTTCTTGGCCGTCTTCGGTACGACCTCGTCGTAGAGCTTGAAGACGATGCGGCCCTGGGGTTTGTCGCCGATTGTGATATCAAACTAGAGTGGATCAGTATGCGATCTGAAGAGATCAGAGTACGGTCATAGGATGCACTCACGAATACGTTCGCCATGATGGGTTGCTGGAGAGAGATATCTAATTTCGAAAGCGCGGCGGGGTCGTATTTTAACAAGTGCCCTCCCGGACGATGCCGATCTAGATCTCACCCTTGAATCAAATGATATGATATAATCACAAAAAATCAGGGTGTGTTTTACATGGAAAACATGAAATAAGTATCTAGGTTGGAAGTCTTGACACGGAACCCGCCGTCTCTATCTTCCACTCATTCACGTACAGATCACCACACTAAACCGTAGCGTTGACCTTGTCTACTTATCGGGCCTGGGAAGCCCACACAGAGAACAACTAAGGATGATGCACGTTCGCCAGTCCGTATTGTGGATCCACAGTGACAGAGGTGTGCGCAATGCGTTGCTTCCTATCCCATACTCAGCGTCTGTTCTTGGGAGGAGAGTCACATACATGTATAGATCGATTAGGTTGCATTTTCGGATCGATCCGTGTCATTCCATCGTGCCGAGGAAATCGGTCAGTAAATTTGCGGCGCTGGAGCTCCCGTTGATCGCGAGAGTTTTCAAACGTTTTATAGTCTTATTCGTGGTGACCGGAGCCATCGTAAACATGCTGTGTAGAAGATCGCACAGCCTGGCTCCGCATTCCTACAGCACCAGTAGCAGCGCCCAAAAGATTGTTCTCTACGAAATCCAGCTCCTATCTCGTGTGAGTGCACTGCATACCACCCCGTTCTTACCAAGATTTAGTAAGCATATATAAGTATTAAAATTGCTGGTTGTAGCATGCTGGCTTACGGCGGCACGATTTCGTCGTCACCAAGTTATCGGATCGCCGGCCAGCATATCCGATATCGTACGTAGTTCGATGACCATAGTGCATTTAGTGTTGAGGGAATGAAGACAGTGAGCAGTCATATAAAAGCATTACCCGGGCACGCATGCAATATACTAGCACTACTATACACTCCAGGAACATCTTGCTCACAGTTGCAATTCGACGATAGGGCCTAGCATCTTCCTCAAGCGACTCTCCTACTAAACAGGGCGCATCATAAGCATCATCCTGACCATGTTCAGTAGCAAAATGCGCAATACAAACCGCTTTCATGTATGCTCGGGTTTTGGGATAGTGCACACAGACGTCATCGACGTCAATCACAGCTACGTCCTCTTCGTCCTCGTTCACGAGCGTCACATCGGAATCCATTACACGGATATCGGCAGCTTCCTCATCTTCTCTTTCTTCTGTTGCAACCTCGTCTGCCTTACAGTTCTTAGGCGCCCGCGATTTATTGTCGATATCATTGACCAGCTTCATAGGTGGCGGGAGGTAGGTGATAACGCGGGTCTTCGCATCCAACGCCCGAGCGGGTGTGGGCTTCGCAAGACCAAGAAGGGGGAGAGTAAAGCATCCAGACCGCTTTATCCCCATTGGTTTTTCCGCACGCTTCATGAACATCGCCGCCCTTTGCTTCTTTCTCGTTAACGTCGACCAGTCGGCATCCGGATCATTGTCTTCGCCAAAGTTGTACGCATTGGGGTGGCGCCGAGAGGTAGATGTGGAAGGCGGCTTGAGTACTAGATCTGGGGAACGTAACAAGCCACTGCGTGGTTTCTTACTTGCAGGGATGCGTCCGGGGGAGGCCAGGCGCTTGGGTCTCGGTTCCGAAGTTCGTGGACGCGGGGAGCCGACCTGGATGGCATCTTGTCTAGGTGTAGGCATCAAAGGATGAAGGGGAGGAGCAGTCACACAGAACCCTTCTTCGATCGCATTCAACAACCAACTTGGTGCCATCCCTGGGCTTTTGCTCCCCAGGAGATGGGGAAGCGGAGAAGGGAGATCACCGACGGTGTTCACAGAGCGACTGTTTGTACACAGAGGCGCAGCCATGGGCAACGCTAATGATGGGCACATGGTGTCCGCTAAAGGACAGGCAACGCCTTGGGCATACTTACCAAGTACCAGGGTGAAGAAGGATCATACCTAAGACTGGGATCCGTGACACAGCGCCGAGAGAACTGTGATGAAAGGTAGAGTGGTTTCCGACAGCATCAGCCAACTCTCGTGGACCTTGGCGCGTGGACGAGTGCACTGGGGATGAGCGGGTCGCTGGGTTCCTTCTAGGCTGGAATAGACGAGCAGAGGATTCTACAGAACGGTTAGAAAGGTTGGATATATGCGCTGGTTTCTCCTCCTGAAGTGCCCCAAGTACGGATCCAGCCGGGGATTTGAGAGCATCCGGTGGATGCGGACCTGGTCGGACTTGACTGCGTTGCGGACATACGCGAACCTGTGGAACCTGAGGGGTCATGCTTTCACAGCCCTGGGGCAATTTATTGGCTACGGCACCACCACGTAATGTAGCGTCGCGTATGATCGGTTGATCCCTTCGCAGGTCTCCAGGTTTGATCATCTTCTTGAATGCCTCGACAATGGGCTTGGGCTTAGATTTTTGGGGTGGAATGGCCGGGCTGGGCTCTGGCACAGGAGTAGGTTTGGGGAGAGGCCTGGATGCTGCGTTGATCCGGGCGATGCTCCAAGGATTCGGGTGGTACTCTACGGCTTCGTGTCTGCCCGAAAGATCCATTTCACGCATCAAGCGTGCATCGTTGCTGACTGGTTTGGTAGTCGAATCTGCTTCGACATCCGATTCATGACTCGAGTCCGAGTCGGACAGGTATCTAGGACGTGTTCTATGATTGAAGGTCCATTCGCTTGATGTTGCGCGCGGCTTTTGTGATGTCGTCATGGTGGTACCAGGCGGTTGTTTGGCAAGAGCCTTTGAACCAAACAAACGCATATGCGAGTGACATAAGTAAATCAATCTGTCACTACGCCAACAAACTACTGATCCCGCGAAATTGAATGCATAATGTACCTCATCATAAAGTGAGAGCAACGGGATGAATGGAGCAGTGCGACGTTGCGTCGTTTGAGCGGCTTCAAGAGGCTTGATTTAAATGTCCAAGTAAGACTAGGCCAACCTTGCTACTTATCATGAAGATACGCTGCATTCGGCGATAAAGAAGATGCTGAAACGAGCAAAGAATCTCGTAACTGTCCGTCAGGGTCGTCCATATATGTCAGACCAAGTTCACCGTCATAAGCGACGGCAAAGATTAACTCCGTCTTAACCTCGCACTATTTGAAGCTGTCTTGCACGGTTGTTACTTTCGCCTCCCGGAGCCATCCCGACTTGTCTTTTTTTTCTCTCGTGTTTGACTAGGCATGTGGAAGATCAGTGTGCCCGCTCGTTTTACTGCCAAACATCAGCGGCGGGAGTCACAGACTCCGCTTATCCCCTCCAAAGGCTCACGCCCGATCAGTACCGACAGTCTTGGCCCGATACGAGAACATGATTTGACCATCGGACGGTCTTGCGATACGGTTCCCCATACGAACACAGACGGTCCCACAGCTGCTGCGACCACAAATAGCCAGCTGGTCAACACCGTCACAGCCACCGTCACTCCACACGAAATGGTGAACCCGATCGTTCCAAACTACGCTTCTACTCGTTCCAAAGAGAGCCGCGACATCGAGTCAAACCATCTCGCGATGAGGAGTCTTAGAGCATTCATGATGGAGGAGATTGATACGGCGCAGGCATCTGCACCGTTATCGGCATACTGCTTTATGACTGGCTTCATGTACGTTCATCGGTTCGCATCCGGGCTTGCTCATCGCTCATCCCGTGCTCAGCGATGCAGTATGCTTTTCCGCAATATACGTTTGGTGTGCCTTTCAGACAGGCAATACTATACAAGTACGTTCGCCCTCTGCATCCCATGTTCATTCCCCTCACAGTTCCCATAGCTTTCATTGGCCATAGCTCGTCTCTTTAACGGAGAGCGTGACTTCTCGTTTCATATCGCCGACCAACAAGCCCTCTGCTCCCTCTTGTGTTTCATTTTTGGCGCCTTTATTGGACGTATCGGCGACAAGATTGGCCCCAAGACCCGCATGTGGATGACGACCGGCACTTTCATCCAAACTGTTTTCACAATGGCAGCAGCCATCGCCATATGGCAAAGCCACTCGGGCAGCGTGGGAGACAATCGCGGCGACCCAGCTTGGAGTAACTCCCTCTCATTTGTGGCTATCGGGTTCATCAGCGCCAGCATGGGTCTCCAAGGTATCATGGGCAAACGTCTCAATACCCAATTCACGACGACTGGTCCGTACTCCGTTCACTTTCACGCCCTTGTAATTGACTGACCCCTTTTTTGTTCTCGCAGTCGTCCTCACTACTACCTGGTGCGAATTCATGACGGAACCCCAGCTGTTCAACCTGCGTCGCCTCGTCATCTCGCGGGATCACAAAGCTTTGGCTATCCTTTTCCTCTTCATGGGCGGCTTTATCGGCCGCGCATTAATAGACAAGATTGGGTCAGCAGGCACACTTGGCGTCGGAACGGGTCTCCGATTCGTGATTACGCTCTGGTGGCTTCTGGTTCCCGCCAAGAAAACTAAGCAATAAGTGTAAGCAAGGTTTATTTCCGTCGCAACTCGCTCTGGATGCAGCAAGTGTGAGTTGCCTGTGTATGCGGTTCTTATCTTTGTTCGAAATTTAGACGGTAGCATGTGAGGAAGATTCCTGTATTGTTGGTTTTTCGAAACGAGCAGTCATGACATCACTTAGACGACCGAATACGATAGAAACGACGTAGTGCATGTCGTATCTGTAAACCATTACATACCTCGAGGCATCTCAAGTACCTACGTTATATAGATGATGCATAAAATCCCCTGTTTTATGGTTTGATCTTGTATGACCCAAATTGCCATACAGCCACCGACGTACTCAGTGAGCAAAGCCTTGGCATGATAACAAAGTCGATACGAATGTAATACCTATACAAGATGCGCAACTAGAGGTTTACCTCACGTTTAATGGATGCGACATTACTTTCCAAACAACCGACTTAGGAAACCCTTCTTACCCTGAGAATCTGCTAATTCGTCGATATACTTAACGCGAATCGACCCATGTGGTGCCTCGACCTCGACCTGGTCTCCGCGCCACGGCCCTTCCCCCAGCAATTGAAAATCACCAACAAAGTACCGCTGGGTAGTGTCGAGCTGACTGAGTTGAGTCGCGTTCTGGACGATCTCGTCGTTTATATGGATGCTCCCGTGACGCGTGGAGACAGTTATCAGCCCCTCAAAGGAGCGGGGTAATGCCAATCGGATCCCTCCGTGGGAGGCGCGCCCAGTGAGTAAGAACGGTGCGGCATTGTTGACAGTTCGCTAACGCGCACGTTAGTGGCATGTACGGCCGGAACAAACTGACGCACCACTTGAGCAGAAATGGAGCCGTGTGAAGAGATGAGGGAGATGGTCGTACGTCGGGGGTTGCATGGATCGATCTTTGTATCTCCAGAAGGGCCCAACAGCCATATATCAGCATGAACGGAGCTGTTTTTGGACTGAAGACTGAGATTCTCGCGATCCTCTTCTGTTTTGTCATCACATAGGGGAGGTAACATGGAAGACGGGATGGATATGGAAGGATCGATGACAAATTCGCCTCGGATGGTGTTATTGTCGTTGGAGAGCGCTAGGTAGTTTGTTGGTTTTGTCTTGAAAGTGACGGGGGGAGAGGAGCTTCCGCTGGGTTGTTCATCTAAAGGGGAATACGATGGGGGAGGCTGCAAGATCGATATGCTTAGCGAGTTACATAACGCCGTGCGTAAAAGACTGGTCACCTCGTCGGGATTGGCTTTGAGACCTTCGGTAGAGTCCAATGACTGTTTCGAGACGTCGTGCATGATGATCATAGTAATCGGGTAAGACGTGACTTGCTAGGGCATCTCTTATGTATCAGTGCTAGACCCTGCACTGGCTGCGGCTGCGGTGCCCTCGCACAGTCTTCGGCAAACTCCGCATGGGCCGAAGTTGAATGTCTGTTCACTTGTCACTGCCAACAGTAAGTAAAAGCCCTCTGGTACTGCCTTCAAGTTGAATTCGAAGTTCCCCGCAGTTTATGCCCACATTGCCTGCGAGCACACACCAGCTGTGCAAGAATTACGACGACGAAACGGCATCCGTGCTTCTATTTAACTTGCTGTAGTGGCCCATCGGCACGTGGCCTGAACCATTGTGTAAAAGCACGTCCCCATGGCGCTTACCGCTAGTTCTTTCTTCCCTCTCCCATGAACCTCGCTGGCCCTTCCCGAGCCCCACCTCCCGGACGGCTCGCACGGGCGGAGAGAGTCGAAAGTACTTACGAAGAAGACTTGCGGAGACTCTTGGACCAACTCAGTCTCGCAGAGATAGACCAGATCCAGAGGAATTTTGCCGTGGCACGCGATGATGGTCACTTATCGGATCGTGAGCTTGCTATGAATGATTTGCTGCAGCAGGCGCATACGATGGCAGTTGTTGACCAAGACAGGGCGCTGGCCCAACGTATCGCCGCTGGAGAAGATATTGGTGCCGTAAATCAAAGGCCACCACTGCCACCTCGACCCGTTCCTCAGCCAAATAATAACGGGTGAGTGGGCTCATTATCATTGTTTAAAATCAGATCAGGTAGATTGTGCAGCAGAAGGCCGGCAGCCCAGCAAAATGCTCATCAGCAACGTGGAGCGCAGGCTGCTAGGTAGGCATACTTGATCTTGTGCTCAAACAATGATAAACCATTTTCATGAACTAGAGCCGATGCTGTGCCTTCTCAGACATGGGGAGGATGGCTGTCGTCTATGGTGGGTTGGGTATTTAGCGGCCAGCCAGAGTCTGGGCCTACCCCTGCAAATGTCACTGCTGCCGCGAGACCCCCGGCACTCAATCGGTGTGCCCATTTTGACTTCTTGCCCTACATCTTGTTCTGAGAACCGTCTCCGTTGACAGCCCAACTGGCCATGACTGTGTTATCTGCCAAGATCCAATTCGCGGAGCAGAAATTCGTGCACCCTGTGGTCACTATTATGACATTGGTTGCATCACAGACCTGTTCCAGTCTGCGACCAGGGACGAGACGCTCTACCCTCCTCGTTGCTGCAGGCAAAACATCCCTTTTACACAGGTTCAACCTCATCTCTCGCAAGCACTGATCACAACGTTTCAAGAAAAAGAGAACGAGTTTAGCACCCTCAAACGCGTCTACTGTTCTTCTCCTACATGTAGCCGCTTCTTAGGTCCCCTTTCAGAAGGCCTTTTTGCCGCCCGAATATTTGTCTGTCCTGCACCGGCGTGTGGAAGGCGGACGTGCGGCAGGTGTCGCCAGCAGCATAGCGGTGACTGGACACACGCCTGTCGTCCCGACGCAGACGCTACCCAGGTCCTCGAGCTCAGTCGCGCCTCTGGCTGGGCCCGCTGCCCGGGTTGTTCACAAATGATCGAGCTCCACCTAGGCTGCTTCCACATGACGTGTAGATGCCGAACCGAATTTTGTTACCTCTGTCTCGCACGATGGAAGACCTGTCGGTGTCCGCAGTGGGATGAACAGAGGTTGTTGGTAGCTGCTGAGGAGAGAGTGGATGCGCAGCTTGGGGTGCCTCGAGGTGCTCGGCAAAATGCACCAGCCCAGCGGGCACGTCCCGTCCCCGTCCACGCTGCGCCACCACCCCCACCTCGCGTGCCTGTTGAGAATCCATGGGCAAACAGGGCGCAGGCGGTCATGCCGGCCGCAAGGCCTCCTCCACCTGCACCCGCACCCCGTCCAGCGCAGTGGCAAGCACCGGTATATATACCTGCACCGGCCGCCACTCCAGCGCGAACCACGGTTCCTGCGCAGGCGCCGCCCACACTGCCCGCACTCCGACCACAGCAGCGGCAGGCACCGGTATATGTACCGGCACCAGCCGCTACTCCAGCGCGAACGCCCCCCGTACAAGCATCTCGGCCTCAACCTACCCCTACACGCACACTGACGAACCGGAATTCAATTACCCGACAGGCACATCCTGAACCCACGCCAACCGTGACCCCGCCTACGAGAACGTCGACAAACAGGACCGTCTCCGCATCCGCGTCGACGTCGACGTCAGCATCGGTACCTTCCCCTGCGAACGGACAGGCGCGTTGGCCCAAGTCCACACTCAATGACAGACGACAACTCATGGTCCGCGAGATGATGGAGAGACTCCGGGTTGATCACGAATGTGATCATCATGGTCGGTGGCACTACCGAAAGGGTGGCGGAATCTGTCAGACTTGTGGACACCGCCTGCCATTATATCTCTTTGTGAGTGACTGATTCGCGTCGCGTGATGATTTGGACATCGGATGGGCTCATCGATATTTTTATTTCTAATAATTGTTAGCGCTGCCACGGTTGCGATATGTTGGCGTGCAATCGATGCAGGCGCAATCGTTTGTGAGACGCCGCTGGGTCAGGACGAGCGTTATCAGAGATGTGCACAGCGCGCAATGCGCATTTCGGACTCCCGGTGCTTTCTGAAGGGGTCGTGCAAGTTGACAAAAAAAACTATTGGTCGCCCCTATAGAGTGTAAGCTTTCAGGATCACAGGCAGCGCTTATATATACTGTATGCATTCGACCAGTTTTCCGTACATGTTTTGTAGTAAAATCAAGTAGGGAATTCTTTATGCACCAATCGTAAAACCGACGAGTTCGTCTGATCGTCCACGACCTGGCGAATCGACCGCTCACATGCCGTGGGGATTCCAGAGGTAATGAGCTGAGCTCCTTTGATTTTGGTAGGCTGAGCGAGGCGTGGCTTCTTAGATCGACTTCATGATAATAGTCTCAATGTCCAGAATATAACAGATGATACGCAGTTTGTCCAACTCTTCAAGACCAGGTTAGACCAGCGGTCAGCAATAACCCGCACACCCAAATGAATCATAGATGCCATATGATACGATCAAGCGCTCCAAATTACATTCGGAGCACTCTCCGAAGATAGTGAATTGTCGTCCACATGAATGCATACATGCATAACTTGTCTTGTTGCATAGAGAGATGAGGACTATATGAACTACAGGGCCCGCAGTAAAAATACCCATCAGTGGAGAGCCATCGTGAAGATAACTCTCTACCATCAGAACGTGGTGGGACGGCGAGCGACAAAGGTCGATTTTGTCTTCCCGACGCGGTGCGGCAAGGGGAACTTGAGTTTCGGAACGAGGAGCTGCTTGATGTAGGGACGACGGACATCATCCGTCTTTTCGATCTCGATGACACGCAGAATCTATTCGTCAATCATGTAAGTGCACCCTACCGACAACAAAAGGAAGGGTCCACGTACGTGAATCGACCGGAAACGGGCACGATGTCTGGCAGACATGTCCTGATACAATGCCTTGACAGCATCCGCACGCGAGACCTCGCGGAATTCCTTGTACATGTTGTGCGTGCCCGAGCGAGAGTCGTAACGCAGCCAGATACCAAAGTTCTTGACTTTCAGCGGCTTCTTTTCATGAATCTAGAAATGGAACAAAAGCACGCGCAGGAGCATGCAAGGGTTCGGAGACCCGTCAGCAATCCCATTCCGCCTGCCACTTGAACGGCTGCAAGGGATACACACAACGTTGACACCAATGACTTCACCACTCGCTTTCTTAACCTTCTTTAGTTGCCTTGACAAAGTATAAATTATTGAACCACAACAAATTCTGCTTTGCGGAGACGTACCTGAGAAAATACCAGAACCGTGATTTGGCGACGACTTCATTGGGCGCAAAAATACGCATGCGGTAGATTTTGGGGTTCGGGTCTGATTCCGTAGGCAGATGGCGCCCGACGACCTGGAATTCTTGAAGGCCCATCTAGATCAGATCGGACATCAGCTCATACATCCACCACTGTTATTGGCATCCATCGCCAATGAAGACTGGAGAGTTGAAGTAATGGCATAGACAGGTAACATGGATTCCATGCAAACAAAGAGAATACATACTTTCGTTGTAGTTCTTGATCTAGAAGCGTTGACGTTGTGGACAATGAGGCCTTGAGGACCCTCAGCTATGTAGTTTGACTCTATTTACCACAGGCTGAGTATGAACTGAGTTTAAATTGCTATCGACTCATCATGAATGCGATAAAATAGCTGGGACTAAGGAATTTGATTTCAAGTCAAACGAGCTGCCAGTCACTGAACCACCCAAAACTACTATTACTCAACAGCCTGTAGTATATAACCACTCTCTCTAAGAGCTTGCCGTATTATATTAACATTCAAAAGGACATATAGCAGCTTTGGTAAGGAACAACCTCCCCATATCACTACGAATAGCACGGTACCAAGACCGAACCTGGGGCGCGCTCCAGCTAAGCTGCCTGATTGCTCTTGGACTTACAGTAGACTCCTGCAAAGGAATGATAAACGACGCAGGGGACAATAATGCGAGTCCAGAATGAGTTGAAAGAAAAGAAGGTGAATGCAAAGCGCATTAGGTGTTGGCAGCGCGTTTAGGGCCGGTCGCAACGTCCAAGTCAAGTAATGCATCATGCAATTCCAGAGTGTGCTACGTATCAGAGGGTATTATGCACCTGTTTGAGCGATTATGCTGAGCCAAGGAAAGTCAAAACATACGTCCTAGGTAACAATATTCCCAGAAAATATGGGTATTAAAATGAACGTGGTTCATCTATCATAACTGGTAGAGAAAGGGGAAAAAACTGGTAGTAAACCCAGAAAAAAGGTGGGGGAGGAGTGGGATGGTGGATCTCGCCTACGGGAATGCAAAGCATTAACAAAATAGGGTGCGTGTGGAATGTTGAGGAAAATGAGCCCCGCTCCGGAGCGATCTTTGTGAGTGACCCGAATCTGATGTGCCAGCCTGATCAGCTGAGTGGTCATCGACAAACTAGTTGTCTCTAGAAAAGCCTTTGAGCGTTGGTGCTCCAAAGATGTTGATAATTTCGGTCCCATGCTCTTGTTCAGTACCGGGATCATCATCCAGTTCCAGTATCCCTTGGCTTGGGCGAGTCCCCGGCGTGTTCAACCTGCGTCCCAAACGTGGTCGCACTGTATATGTGATTTTGAACAACCTAGCGCGAATGTAAGCATCCGAGTCAAGTTCATCCGGGGAATACAAGACTGACACCGCTGATAGGTCGTGAGTAATCTTCAAAGTCCCTTAAACTTGCATCATTACATCCTTGAGCTTGTAAACGAGGATGCAAGACTCAAGACACGTATCTCCACCGCAATTGAATGTGTATTTACATCAGTGCCCTGCTAGCAGTGGCCCCGGGCCCGCCGATCGCTGTACTCCTGGCTCCTATACTTCCTTCTTCGAGGGCAATGTCGACAACTGGCTCCGTCTTTACAGGATTCAAACGTACTCCCCGTCAAATGGTAACCGGGTTGCCGTACTCATGACAAAATCTGTTGAATGATGCAAGTTCAGTCACATTGTCGTGGGTATGACGCACTCTGCCACAGTTTACTGTGGTACGTCCGATCATATCGTCATCCCCTGGAACTCCTCCATAGTAGGAAATATAGCCTTATTCTGATGCTATTGTGTTTATTTGACTTGCAGATCTATGCAGTCACAATTCGTGCATGAATTCCCAATGAATCTCATTTGCCATGATTCTACTTTCATGCATCCGATTTGTGGCGAATAAAATGTACTACTGTAGAGTGTAAGTCACGATGACGAAATATACAGATTCTTCCTTGGTAAGTTGGAGATTTATACTTGCGTCGATGTCTATAGGCCCTCTGCGGGTTTATACAGCGTGTATTCTCAATAATGATGTAATTGCAATAGTCGGAACTATGGGCATAATTGTTCCAAACTATTCATATGCATCAGAGTGATTTTCAAACTTCCTAACAAGCGTCTGACAGCGAGCTTCAAGTTATTATAAGTCATAGTCAGGGTGGATCGCCGAGTCCCCTTGCAACCTATGTGAGATTATTGCTCGGCCGTCCAAATTGAGCTTCTCTCCGACGGTTAAACAGGAATCAACGTTAATCAACCTTGATCTACATACTAAAACAAACATCATATACATACTTCAATTTGAATGTGATAGTACTACTAGCAAGGATTGCTGAGAAGAACTGAGGCATGGCCGAGACGTTATGTTCAAGTTTTCAGTTACAACATGTCAACAACCGACTGAGAACTAATATCAGTACTGCTAGTCTCCTCGTGTTATCTTGGTTCTTACGTGAGATCCCACACTGCAGTTGACTAGACCCGAAGTTCACATGTACATGCCATGATTCAGCTACGCCCATTCGCATGGATCTGGCACCGGATATTGGTCTTGTATGTACGAGAATTTTACATCAGGTGTGCGCCGAACGGTATGAGATTGATCCACTTCAGTCAACGGAACTCCTCGTGAACTTTTTGGGGGCTTGAGCGCCGATAATCGACGCTGATAATTTGCCTCGTCAATCACCAGTTTCCGACTCGGATCAGTAGGAAAAATCGATACATCCAAGGACCACGGAGCAAATTATCTTCGGAATGGTAGTTTTAAGAATCCCGTTAGAGATCGTGTGATTAGCGGATTGGGGAAATCGTCGATTTCCCATCTGAGGTGTCCGGGTGCCCGCAGAGTTGATCGTTGCATTACGTAAGACAGAATCGCAACGGCTTTAAGCGTCGTCAACCCGGGCCATGGCTGTTGCCGAGCTCGTACTTGGCAATGACGAATCACCCGCCCCTTCCTTACGTATCCCGTCGGGTTTGTGGCTTGGTTCAAGCAGGGAAGGAACAGGAATTGAAGAAACACATGGCACTACAGGGACCCTGATGATCAATTCGTAGGAGCCTTTGGAAGGGCCATTGTGTTTTGGGGTGATGCTATGACAGATAGATTGCCCTCACCATCATTTTGTACTAGTAGAAAACGTTTGTCCCCTGCCCAATTGGCATGCGTCGCGTCGCGCCTCGTGGACTCAGTCACGGTCAAAACGCAGTTCCTTTAGTCTAGCATACGCTATAAAACCGAAAATCAATGATGTGATCATGGCTCACTCAGTCCAACTCCACAACAGCGTGTGATGTTCATCGTATGGCGTGCCAGGGGAACAGCGTGCCAAGGATAGGGCGTCCGATGGGATCGGCGCTGTAGACTCTTTGAGGTGGTCGGGCCATCCGTGGCCTCTTCGAGCGGTAGCAATCATGTGGACGATCTGTTTCCTTGTTGATCTCCATGGTAATCACCGGGACATGGCGAACCAGTTAACATTCTAACCCAGTTTAGACGCTACAAGGACAAACGTTCTTCAGTCCATCACTCTGATACGGCAGATGGATCAAGGCCAGGCTGTGTGATACGTAAGTGGCTTATGATCTTTCTTGCTAGATATAAGCACCCATTGCCGGCTCCCTCACCCATTTCCATTTATCGCTTCTCTTCTTTTTTGTTTTCTTCCCCAGCTACTATCATGGTCAACCGCGCTCGCGAACATCCTGATTCTTCTCTGGAGGTCTCCGAGCAAGATGTAGACAACAAGAAACCTCCGTTCATTCTGACTGGTGCAGAAATCAAGTTGTTGTCTATCGCTGGTGTGAGTACGGCCCTCAGGTTTTGATCAACCTCCAGACTGATAATACCTTAACAGGTTGGGTTCTTCCTGGATGGTTTGTTTACCAACCTATCATTGATCTATTCGACATCGGCTTACCAGACTGAAATCAGCTTATGACTTGTTCATTATCAACGTAGGCATGGGTTCCTCACAATCACACTACTTTGTTAACTTCGTCTACCCTCCCAGCCTGTTTCTACCATGCTGCAATACAGATTATATGGAGGAAATAGTCTTCCTGCTAATCTCTCAGGTCTATTGAAGGCCTCCGCGAACATTGGCAGTGTCATTGGTCAATTCGGCTTCGGTGAGTGCATATACTATGTGGTAGTGCCTTCCGCGAACTAATAAAATTTCAGGATACCTTGCGGACGCTTTTGGTCGTAAAGCTGTTTGTACGCGCTCATCCCATCCCCCCGAAGCAGCGCAGAATTGACTACCTCCAGATGGAAAAGAATTGATACTGATTATCATTGCAACCATACTCTGCATTTCATGTCCAACCAGTGCGTTCGTCCCGCATCCGTTTGAAAATATCAAACTGACCTCTATCTGAAGATGATCTCACCTCCAACCAAGTTCTGGTATATCTATCTGTATTTCGCATCCTTCTCGGAGTTGGGGTTGGGGGAGACTACCCAATGTCTGCTTCGGTTACTAGTGATCGATCCTCCATTCGTAAGAGGGGTACGCTTCTGGCATATATCTTTTCCAACCAAGGTTGGGGGAGCTTGATCGGAAGCTTGGTCGTGATCATTGTTCTGTCGTGTTATAAGCATGTCATGAACGACTTGCACGAGACATCTAAGGTAGACGGAGGTGGGTGATGTTTGTTGCACTCGAACTTTGGTCTCACTATAGCCCCACGTGGACTCCTCATCTGTTTCTCAGTATGGAGGATCTGTGTCGGTCTCTCGCTTATCCCTGCTTTTGGCACACTATATCAACGTCTGACGCTTCCCGAATCTAAACGTTATGAAGAGGCACAACGGGTGGCTGCTGAAGCTGTTGACCTGAAGGAGTTCAAAAGCAGCTCTTCTCGTGATGATGTAGAAGAAGCTCAACTCGTAAACAAGGTCCAGTTCAAGGGTAATGTAATATCTTGCTTACACAACTGATCGCTCAAATGTCGTTAGAGTTTTTGCAATACTTCTCTGAATGGCGTCACGCCAAAATTCTGATTGGAACGTGTACTTGCTGGTTCTTGCTGGATATTGCGTGAGTTATTTATTTCTGCAGATGTGGGGCAAGTCGCTCAAGGACCATCCAATCTAGTTTCTATGGTATCAATCTCAATCAAAATGTCGTGCTTGAGCAGATAGGATACGCTGGCAAAACGGGTACCCCATGGGAGAAGCTCTTCCAAATCTCCGTCGGAAGCATTATCATCACAGTGCTTGGATTCGTACCTGGTAGGTGTTCTGACTTTACGTGCCGCCCACCGTCTCTGATTCCGATTAGGTTACTATGTTACAATTTTGACGATCGAGAAGCTTGGCCGTAAGATCATCCAGATTCAGGGGTTCCTCATGGCAGCATTGTTCTGTAAGCTTCTTCCCGCTTGCTTGGTGCGACCTGATCCAAGCTGCATCATTGCCAGTGGCCATCTTGGCAGGGAAATTCGACACGTTACAGAGTAACAAGGCTGCATTTATTGTTCTTTTTACGTTATTGCAGGTTCGGCTAACCATTTCACCTCCCAAACCTGACTGACTACACTCCTTTATTAGTTCTTCTTCAACTTCGGGGCTAACACGTAAGTCCACCTGTCCTGCCTTACATTGACTATAACCGTTCATTGCGCTTTGTGCATTAACCAGTACAACATACGTATGTACCCCCATCTTCCCATCCCTTCCAACGGACACTGAAGGGGAGGATAATAGTGTTACCCCGCCGAAGTCTTCCCTACAAAATATCGGGCTTTTGCACATGGTATATCCGCCGCCTGCGGGAAAGCGGGCGCGATCATTTCTGCGCTCGTGTTCAACACCCTGACAAATAAAGTTGGCACGCCTGCCGTACTATGGAGTACGTCTCCTGCACTCCATTGCTTCACACACAAGCGCGTTTTATGCTGCCGGCGTACTCACATATTTTTTCTTGTTTTGACAGTCTTTTTCGCCTGTTGCGTGCTCGGAGCTTGTGAGTCCCCGATGGTGTTTTCTCCGTTCTGTTGGCTGACCACGACGTTTACGCGACATGCAATAGGTTTTACGCTTCTCCTCCCCGAAGTAGCAGGACGCGACCCGGACGCCGTACTTGCTGAGGAAGTTCGGGAGCAACGTGGAATGAGGGTATGAGCGTCCAGGTTTTTTTTTTTGCTTTCATGTCATTGTAATGTCGTGCGTTTATCTCATTCCCACCCACAAGCTTGAAGCTTGACGGCTCACAGCCCACTTTTTCCTATTCAATAACGCAGGCATTAGTTTTGTACTTATCCCTTCAACAGCAAACTATCCTCGCTGAGGATTTTGCATTTGACTGTATACCCAATCCCTATTTCGTTGTTTCGGACTTCAAGGCGAACAACAGAAAAGAGAAAGGATACAAGGGATAAAACAAGTACCCTACATTTTATGTCATTATGCCTTGTTTTTTCCTGTCTGGTACCTAATTCTACACCCCCTGTCCATTAATCTACGAATGCGTTACCGTGACTGCTCAATTTGTCGCACTCATGTTGAACGTTGAAACATTGGTTGCTGGTCTGATCCAGATATCTGCATAGGAATCGATGATGCTATGTAACCAGGAAACATGCCGCGAAACAACAGACTGCTCTCGAATCTCGACTCCCACCAGTGGAATGAATTACTGCAAGAGACTTAGTTCGGCATCGATCACATCTGCAAATTTTACATTGATCAACCAATTAATATACGAGTTCCTGTCAGGTGGCCTTTTCCTCCTTCCAATATTGTATACGAAGCCAGCGGATCGTCCATACATTGTGCACTGATCTCGCTACCTACTACCAATATTAGTGGAGGCGAATAAACGAGTGAAAGAGTTTGGGGATTGGGTTACCCTGTCGTAGATATGCTTAGGTTTTGCAATTGTATGAAAGGAAGCGTAGAACGGATAGCTAGATGGGTGAAATGAATACGTTGATAACAGAATAGGCATGGTGTCGCATGATATGAGACGCGTATAAGCATAGGAGGCATCACAAGAAGTCAGGATAGATGGTAGGTGGCGTTGGCGAGAAGAAGCATCATCAAGAAGTGGACGACTAGAGTGAGGTATTGCGAGAAACAAGCGCACGATAAGGGAAAAGAAACACACATGGACACGGAGGAGATGTAACCGATGGCTGAAACTCCCCGAGTCTATACGTTTCGGAGGGGTCCCATGGCACGGCGTGCAGGTTCATCCCGTTCTGCGAATATAGTTCCGGCACGGAGTCCATCGCTGGGAGCTAGGCGTATTTTCGCTGCCGTCTCTTTGCGTTCCCGTTCCTCACGAGCTCCATCGACTAGGGAGGGAGAGGTCACGTAGGTAGGTTTGGATGGGAGGGTATTTGTCTCAGCACAGTCCACCCGAGAATTTTTCTTGCGAAGCTCAGTCCCTGTCCCGCTTTGTTCGCTTCCTGAGGTCTGGTCTTGATCCTCTTGCAAGGGTCGAATTTTAGTGCGCTTAACACCCTCCACGGTGTTGCTCTCGCGACTACGGTCCCGAGACTTTCGCTTTCCGACAGAAGGGAAGAGTTTCTTCGGGGGACAAGCTTCAGCGGCTTCATAGTCAGGGTGGTCAACGGGTAATCTAGAAGCGGCGATGACCTCTGGAGCGAGTCCATAAAGGGGGTTATGGAAAGTTGCCTTTTGCCCGCGGCTGGATAATACTTGAGGTAAATTCCTATTGTGCGCATATATGCGTGGTACTCACAAGACATATGTGATCGTTGGCTTCTCCTCATATCCTGGAGTGGGAGTCTCTTCCCGTTCAAGGGCGTCGCCGACAACCTCTTCTTCGTCACTGCTGTCCCATTCCGAACCTAGCTTGACCTTCTCACTTGGCTCAATGAGGAATGGGTTGTTTGGCGAATCACGCTGGGGCCAAATTTTAGTAGCCTTCGACTTCGCAGGGGTTTTGAACGCCCCGGCGGCCGTAGTCGACGGGGCACGAAGGAAGAATTTCGGTGGCGGAGTCACAGGAGCAACCGGGCGTGTCAAAGAAGCATCGCGCTCCACGGAGGCAGCGCGCGCAGGCTGGATCGATGGTTGCCTCCTCGACGGTGGAGGGGATACGGGGGCCTTCACACGGTAGCGGAGCATAGCAGGCGACGGCGAGCTATCCTCCATCGTGTCCGCCCGTGTCGCCTTCTTCTCTTGCTTCTCCCTAGACAAACCACCCCGACCAGTCCAAAACGCGTTTTCGTCCTCGTCCTCGTCGTGACCAGGGAGTACATTAAGCGTACGACGCTTTTTGTAATCAGGACTTTCATCTTCCGAGTGCTCGTCGGTCTCGCTTTCAATCTTGCTGTTGCGAATCGTTTTGATTCGCTTGATATGACCGGTGTAACCACGACTAGAGCCATTGTCTAGTTCTGAGGTGCTGCCATTGCTATCGGAATCACATTGAGACACAGCGGAACGCGCACGAGATCGGGAGCGTTTGTGGAGGGTTCGTGGAGGGGTCGGAAGAGATGCAACAGAAGCGGAGCGTTTGAGTGGATGCGAAAATTCGTCTACGCGGTACGGCGGATCTGACGAGTCGAGAACTTGATTCATCAACATAGTCTAGTAAGAAAAGATGGAAATTGTAGAAGAACGAGAAATGAGAGGAAGAGAATGTTGTGGAAGAGGACAAGATAGTCTTGTCTCTGTGGCAGCGACCAGCACAATGGCGAACCACACACAAATAACGACAAATAACCCCTAGCGACGCTGCCAGTGACTTGTATAAGGCTCCGAAACTGAAAGGACCAGAATTGTTCTATGGAACATGAACCTTCCCAATTCCCAACTTCGTTAATCAACTAAAGCAACCGAAATATGCAGAAATAAAAAATGGCGTCATGGGGGCCGGCTGGGGCGGAGCACGGGCGACTCAAGAAATTGGGACACGGCACACAGACTGTTTCACCATGCGAGTAGGTTCAAGAGCATACCATACTCCAACGAACTCGACCACTCACAACACGCGTAGGGAAATATGGCATCAGCAAGCAGCCCACTAAGCACACAATTCATTGGCTAACTTGCGGGATTTTCAACTACTTTATGTAAATCTCCCCTTGAGTGAATCACACTGGCACTAAACACGCACAGTTAACATCATGACTGGAGACGTCACAAATAGTATACTCATTGATACAGCCACCAGTTCCTTGGGTTGCGAAGCAATGCGTTCGGAACTATCGAAAAATGTCAGCAAAATTCGAGCAAAATGGTCGACGAACTTGGTAGATCGCTAGCGATGTCAGGCTAGGAATATATATCATTGAGGGCGGTGGGACTTTCCGTGACTAGGAGTAGTTTGCGAACGCTCGAGTGATGGGCCTTTCGATCTCGATTCGTTCCTGAGCTTTCTCTCCTGACCTCGTCGCCTTTTTTAAGTGGTTTCACAGGGGCTACATGTCGGTCTTACCGTAATAAAGGTATTTTTTTTAGCTTGTGTCGAGGGGCTGAGAACTGACATTCTCAGCGGGATCGTGGCACGGTCGGGATCAGGGAGGATGAAAAATGGACGCAATAGATTGCTGACTGGCGTGTCAGCGGTGTAATTTGAACTAGCGCACACGTCTACGCCGGCTCATGGCAACATGACCACAGCCTTCACGGAAATGACGCATGAACTGGGACAGTATTCTCTCATCCTGGGCAGTCTGTGAGCAATTTGATCCCATTGGGCCAGCGGAAAGAAGGAATCCGCTAGGGTTCCCACGGATGACCGGGACGGAACGTACTTATAAAGCGATATATGCCTCCTGACATTCGACATCATTTCTCCCACTAGATACCATGAGCGGAAAGCTTGCCACTGGTGCGTCGAAAATATTTCTACATTGTCCATGCTCATCGCTGGCGGGTCAGAGTACGCCGCCTGGCAGAAGCTCCAGAAAACCTACGACGCTGAGCACACCAGGCTCATTTTGTCCGACCTCTTCGCCCAGGATCCCAATCGCTTCTCCAAATTATCAAAGGAATATGTGGACCCTACTGATTCTAATACCACCTTCCTTCTTGACTACTCCAAAAACCTGATCACACAGCCGATCCTCGACACGCTCCTATCTCTCGCGCGGGAGGCTCAGGTCGAGACCTACCGCGATAAGATGTTTGCCGGAGAGCACATCAATACATCTGAAGATCGCGCTGTCCTACATGTTGCCCTGCGTAACTTCAACGACTTCCAGATTCAGGAGAGCGGCGTCGATGAAGTTGCTGGTGTGCTCGCCCATATCAGGGATTTTTCCGAGGCCGTCCGTAGTGGTTCTTGGAAGGGTTATACCGGGAAAACTATCAACACCATTGTCAACATTGGCATTGGTGGTTCTGATCTGGGTCCTGTCATGGTGACTGAGGCACTCAAGAACTATGCGAAACGGGACCTCACCCCCTACTTCGTTTCCAATATTGACGGAACTCACTTGGCCGAAACCCTCAAACTCTGCGACCCAGAACGTACCCTGTTCATCATTGCTAGCAAAACCTTCACTACGCAGGAGACTATCACAAATGCCAAGTCTGCAAGGGATTGGTTCTTGTCCTCCGCCAAGGACAAGGCTCACGTCGCCAAGCACTTTGTTGCTCTCTCCACGAACACCAAAGCCGTTCAGGCTTTTGGTATCGATACTGCGAACATGTTCCAGTTCTGGGACTGGGTTGGTGGCCGTTACAGCTTGTGGAGTGCAATTGGCCTCTCGATCGCTTTATACATTGGCTATGACAACTTCGAGTCCCTTTTGAAGGGCGCTCATGGTATGGATAAGCACTTTAAGGAGACTCCTTTGGAGAGAAATCTGCCCGTCCTGCTCGCTGTCATTGGAGTCTGGTACAATGACTTCTATGGCTCTCAGACTCATGCTCTTTTGCCGTACGACCAATACCTCCACAAATTCGCAGACTACTTCCAGCAAGGGGATATGGAGTCAAATGGAAAATTCGTTACTAAGGGTGGTCAACGAGTTGATTATCAGACGGGTGTAAGTTTGATGATAAACAAAATTATTTCCTTCGCTGACCGCACCCAACCCTCAGCCAATCATCTGGGGCGCGGCTGGGACCAACGGCCAGCATTCGTTTTACCAGCTCGTCCACCAGGGAACAAAGCTAATCCCTGCCGATTTCATTGCCCCAGCCACCTCTCACAACCCTATCGCTAACTCGAAGCATCACCGCATTCTGCTCTCCAACTTCTTCGCGCAGCCCGAAGCATTGGCATTCGGTAAGACAGAAGAGCAAGTTCGCAAGGAACTCGGGAGCGGCGCAAGCGAAGCGCTTGTGAAAAGCAAGGTTTTCGAAGGGAACCGTCCGAGTAACAGCATCATGTTCCCCCTGTTGACTCCCAGGACGCTCGGTGCTCTTATTGCTCTGTATGAGCACAAAATTTTCACGCAAGGAGTCATCTGGGGCATTAACTCCTTTGGTGCGTTCGAGGTATATCCACTATCATCACATTGTCCTGAATGGTGAATCGCAGACCAAATGGGAGTCGAACTTGGAAAGGTGCTTGCGAAGAACATTCTCTCGCAGCTCGATAAACCTTCAGATGTCAATGGACACGATAGTTCGGTGAGTACCCTACAGGGATAATGTTTTCACTCAGGTGGCGCTCATTCGGTATGTTGTAGACAACTAGTCTTATCCATTACTACCAGAAGCACAGGAAGGAATGAATTTTCATGGCGTGGTAACTCTCGATTGGTGTTCTTTCAGACTGCGGGGAAAAAATTATAGAATATAAAGCCGTCCGACCATTTGTATGTAATTCTACAGTCACGGTACAAGCTTCGGCCCGTTTCAAATCGATGCAGTCTTCTGTCGTTCATCATATTTACTGACCAATGAAGGTACATAGAACTAAGAGGTGGGGCCTGCGTTCACGGAACACATGCTTTCACGGGAACTGGTCACTAGTAGCCTGCGTATTCATTACGTAATCCAAATGCGCCATTGACAAGGCCCCTGGCTTGAGCTTGTGGTTTCATCTCACGCGCCGCGTGGTCTACGCCGACTGTGAGTTGTCGTATCTGCCTCTCCTACGCCATATATTACGATCTAATATAGTCGATCCTGTTTTCAATCGTGTGCCACAGAATAATCATCAACGTGGGCCCACCTCACCAGACTGGCCACCATGAGTCAACCGAATGCTACGCAGCAAGCTGTCCCCCAACCTGAACCGAACATACAACCATCTCCGGTTCAATCACAATTCCAACTGCCAACTCCACCCGGCCCAACCGAAAATAACATTTCACTTGTCAACGTCATCGCAGCCATCACGACAGTCGACTCACCATCACAGTTGAACCAACATCTCAAATCGTTTGCACCCAAGGATGTTCGAGATGTAATTCTTGCCAGTTTGTTACCGGACGGACAAGACCCGTTGAGCGTGTTGGATATCCAGACGAACACGCTGGGTATCTTGTATCTCCTGTGAGTCGCGTCCGTCGCGTCAAAGTTGTTACGTTTCACGATCCAGCCGTTATGTATAAATGTTAGAGCTGCGCGGTTGCATGTGACCGGAGCTCCAAGTCTCTCGTTAGACTACGTGACTGCATTTTGCCGAACATTTGTCCCGGAGCAAGCTCGATATGCTCCAGAAAAAGGTGAGGACTAGTTGGTTTTCTCTTCGGGTCGTGGTTGGATCTTCAACTTGTCTTAGTCACACTCCTTGCAAATGGAATACAGTTGCTGGCAGAAGAAGCGGGAAATGTAAGCAACGTTCAATTCGGAATAAAATCCGAATTAAAGTTCGAAATACATAGCTTTCGCTCGCTATTCAACCCTTGTTCGATCTATTGACCCGTTATGCACCATCCCCTTTCCATCTCACAACCATTCATCCCATTTTTCTCAAGGTATGCGTCATCAACTATACTAGATTCTTATCTAAAACTGGTCTTGACAGACATGCGTGTCGACTCGACATTTTGCCGCCGCTCTCCCTGTTATTGCACAGACAATTACGACAATAGATACATCAATTTCGGACTTGCATTACAACGACAACCTGGTGTATCACTATGCAGGGGGGATGGTGTGCGTTGCGCTCAAACGATGGGCCAAAGCCGAAGAATTCTTCGAAATATGTGCATGTAGTCCAGGCTCGGCTGCCGCGGCCATTCAGATGGAAGCCCTCAAGAAGCTGGTTCTCGTTCAGTTAATTCATGAGGGCAAGGTAGACCCTACTCCAACGGATATGAGTTCCCGCTGATGGTCTGTGACAGATGACACCACCACCAAAGTATATTCACCCAGTGCTACCCCGGCTTCTCAAGGGCACACCATATTCGGCATTTGTGAACGCTTACCCGGATCATAGAGTTCAACTGCGTTGCATCGTGGAAGGGGACCAGGTTTTTGTCACTGTCTGTACCCATGCCGTTCACTCCTGAATTGAGCATTGATTCGGCTCGAGATAGGAGAAGACCCTTGGTTTGGCACTTCAGGCACTGGAACGCGCGCCCCGGTGGTCGATCAAGAAGCTGACAGCGACATATCTCACACTCCACTTGAGCGAAATTGCCCATGCTATCGGAATCGAGGACGTAGATGAAGTCCGAGCTTTAATTCTTGATATGGTGAGTGTTTTTCATTCAAGTAGCCTTACCTAGAAGCACAAACGTGATGCAGATTGCTTCCTCGGAAATATCCGCGCGACTATCCGCGGACGGGACAGTCTCTTTCCTCGATCCACCTGTCACATTTGAAAAAGGAGACGTGAATAATGTCCTTGCACAAGCCCAGGAACAGGCCACGCTGTTGACCGGTCTGGAGAAAGAGATGGCAAGGAGTAAGGAGTATTTAACCAAGGTACCAACTCTTTTTTTTTCTTCCTGATGCCGACGTCGTGACGTGCTTTCGTGTGTTTCTGACCCAATGACCTTTGTAAAATTCCTTACCCATTTCTATCTTGACCACTCTGCGACGTCGCATTCCGATGCTAACTTACCACTTCAGGCTGTTAAAGGCAAGGAAGAAGCCTCGTGGGGTATGGACGATGACGTAGATGATCGGTTAGGTCCAGGTCTTGGTTGGACTGACGACGCCGGCTTCTCTTAGCGCATTAAACGATAGTGAAAATTCGGTTTTATTTTGCAATCCGCTTGATCTGAGCTCTGACTTAGTGACTTCTCACTGGCAGGGTTCGGCCCGAAAGTCACGCCCTTCGCGCGCTCAGTGCGTCTGCATCGAAAACGTATGTACCTTATCTCGATTCGACGTTCAATTTGTCTTTTTCGAGCCACAAAAAAAGGCCTGGAAAGTTGTCATCGGGCGCCGCTTTCTTGAATTGTAACATCGTTCCGCAGCGCAGAGCCATAATATTCTGTCTCGGCGACGACGGAGGCCGTACTAATTGTTGGAGGACTGCGGCCCCCGTGAACTCCGTTTTCATGCAGTGGCATCAGGCCGTGAATCAGCCTGAAGAAATTCCAGGCCTTAAGCATCCGCACGCGTGGATGGGAAAATACGGGAGGATCGGGCACCGATCCTGGACTCCGAGTTGGAGGACTGCCCACTTCATCTATGCCTGAAGTCGTGGCCGTCCTCGTGGGTTCAAAGTGTTCCGCGGGAGAGTCGACTGGGGTACGTATCAGTGATAGCACAGTGATTTGACAGGGACTCCGCATCGTGCTCGCTAAGTGGCCTGTGTCACCCTGACGTCCCGCGGAGGACTTGGGTCATTAATACAGAGAGGCATACGAGGCGCCTTGGGGAACTTTGAGCAGCCGATAAACCTGTCGGATTTGTCCGATAGGAATCGTCAGATCACTAAGGGTATCTATGATATGGCTCGTATGCATAAACCTTCTATTACAGCGTCTTCCCGCGGTACATTATGCGGATTCGCACACATGGCTGTAGTCTCACGGCGGAACCGTATTGGCGTTCTGACGACGCACTGATGGCACCCACGGCGCCGAGTGTAACGTTCACAGGCAACCCAAAGAAGCACGCATCGCTGATCCGTTTGCCCATCTCAGGCTGTGAGCTTGGTTGCTAACGCGAAGTTCGCGTGCGGGGGGTAAACCAGGCGGTTGTGGGCGTGTCGATACATTTTAATCGATGCGTGCCTCCATGCTGTCGCTCGGTCCGATCCTGCATGGTTGCATCTCTCAACAAAACAAATCTGCCCCTGTATTTTAGATATTTAGATCACACCGTGGAAATGGTATACACATGCTCTATGCAGACAACTAACAAGCAGGTGAGTCATGGAGGAGGACAAATCTACTTGGAGACGCTGTGGTACTTGGCAACGATCTCCCAGAAGCCTTTACCCTGGAGACTTCCAATTTCCAGTTCGAGGGGAGAAGGGCTACGGGAACCATCCGTGCCCGCAAACGTCCCCGCACCCCAGGAAGAGCCTATGACGAGAATAGGAAAGAAAGTTCCAAAAAAAAATTGGTGTTAAAGATAAAGATGAAACATAATTTTGACGTACCACCGTGGATCTCAGTTAGGTCGGACAGCTGAGGGAAAGTATGTTTGTACCCGAGAGGGACATAAATCATTCCGTGGTGGACAAAGGTAGAAAGGGTGTTGGAAATAGTGATTTCCTGCCCACCGCCCTGGGTGCCAGTGGAGACAAACACACCACACATCTTGCCAGCAAGAGCAGACTTGCTCCAGAGAGGGCCGGTCGCGTCCCAGAAAGCCTGACCGGTCCTATAAGACAGAGCATTATGCAACCGGTTGAGGACACACCTTCCATTGCACAGGGAAGTTACCGTAGCGGGTGGGAACACCGAAGAGGAAGGCATCAAAATTGACGAGGTCGTCAGGAAGAAGGATGGGATAGTCTGGGCGAGGGGGTGCCCTGACGAGCTTTAGAATGTCCTCAGACAGGGTCTCCTGGATTCTGTTTGTAGTGTTGATTAACGAAAGTGTGGAAACGAAGACAACGGTGCTTACTGGTAGATTGTCGCGCTACCACCGGCGTTGCTGACACCAGTTTTGACAGCCTCAGCGACTGCATATACAATATTTGTTCTTAAGATGGGCGAGAAAAATATTCATTCAAGAAACATACGTTTGGCGATATGCCCGTAGAGGGAGTAGATGACAATAGCAACACGAGGGCTAGACATGGTAGTTCCCGGATATTTAGAAGCGGTAGGGTCTGAAGGAGGTGGAGGCGCCGCCGGTGGAAGTGTAGAAGGAGTGGGGACGGATGATGATTTGGGTTCCACTATGTCAGCTTTTGTATCCTTTGTGTCGGCGAAATTGTCTTTCTGTCGCTTTCCAGGGAAACACATCGCAGGGATATTTTAAAAAAGATCACCGTACCAGTTGTGGGAGCGGATATAAAAGGCCGATTGTTGGCGGAAAAGCAAGTTAAAGAGCATGTATCGGGCGTGGGATGGCTTATACTGCCACTGGAATGGCCTGCGAATGCATGCCATCAACCACATGATCAACTTTTATGCGTCCATAGTATGATCGAGAGCATTGCTGGATCCCAGGAAGTCTACACTTGGGCTCGGAGTGGCTTTCTCATGCATGGAGCACTGAAAGGTTGTGTCAGCAAATTAGCGCGCCACTGGCTTGTAATGGTGAGCCAAATCAAGACCAAGTTAGAACCAACTCGTGAACACTACACCTTTCACGAAGAAAACTCAAGAAACAGAGGAAAAGAGAATTCATCACTCTGGCGTCGAAGGAACCCAAATCGGTCGACTAATTACATACCGACTTTCTCATGGACTGCCGGCAAGGTCTCGCACTGGCAGGTCTAGCGGCAGGACAGGACAAGGACAAATCCTATCTCAAAACCAGGTAAGCCCTGCGGTCTCATGTATCATCCAAGGATCCAAGGGCAGGAAATACGTGACGCGGCCCGCGAAATATCTTCCGAATTGCCTTGAGCTGAAGAGTAGTCAGGCACTCATATCCGCGGTCGCCTTCGAGCATGGTTACCGGAGGGCGATGGTTTCCATTGGTAGACGCTGAGATAACAAAGCAGGGCAAAATTAGCTTGGAGATGCTATTGGACATGACAAAAACCCCATTGAGAACGAAATCAGTCAGTTTTCCAAAATATCTCAAGTTCTGAAGATTGCTAAGAAAATGAAGGCTCATAGTATGCTATCTGACTCGGGAGAGTACAGCTACCAGGAAATAAAGATATTCTTGATAGCGCATGATAACTAAGCGGAAAAGAGCTTCGGTGGCCGATGCAATCATGCGCCCCGCTGTTCAACAGAAAAACTCTTGGACAACCGGCCGCCCGAATACAGATCTGATATAGTTGACACTCAACTAGACAGCCTCTTTTATTGGTGGACGGATTGGATGCGTGACTTATTGCAAAGTCGAATGGTGACGTATATGCCCCCTATAAGCTCCTTTTCTAGGGATGACATGATCGGCTCATTCAGAAAAGTACAAATAGGGACGTCTGGGCCGGGTTTGGCTCTCCAAACACCGAGCCCCTCCTAGTCGCATCCTTGTCTATTCACACCATGTCTTCGCCCAAAGTCGCCATTGTCATCTATTCGATGTACGGGCACATCGCTAAGCGTGAGGGTTTTGTCTCATCTTAATTCCGCTTTCCCTAATCACAGTTCTCCAGTTGCAGAATCCGTTAAACAGGGCATTGCCGATGCAGGTGGTTCTGCCACCATTTTCCAGTACGTCTTGTCATATCTTGCTTGTGGACTGTTGATTCAGTCCTTTCAATCAGAATTGCAGAGACGCTTCCCGATGAGGTGCTAGCAAAAATGCATGCCCCCCCTAAACCAGACTACCCAATCATGACACCCGCTCAGCTCCCCTCGTTCGATGCATACCTGTTCGGTATCCCTACCCGTTATGGTAATTTCCCTGCTCAGTGGAAGGTCAGTATTTTTGATCCGCTCCCTTGTACGCGATTTCGTCTCCGAGAGCTAATTTTATCGCATCGTCTAGGCGTTTTGGGATGCGACAGGGGGACTCTGGGCGAAAGGTGCCTTGGCGGGCAAGTTCGCTGGCGTATTTGTTTCCACTGGTACCCCAGGTGGCGGCCAGGAAGCTACCGTCATTAGTTCCCTCTCCACTCTCACTCATCATGGAATAATCTTTGTCCCTCTTGGGTACAGCCGCACCTTTAATATCATAGCGAACGTGGACGAGGTCCGTGGCGGTACGTGTGGTTATGTATATCTCAGCGCGTAATCCTTACGGTTGCGATAGGATCTCCTTGGGGTGCGGGAACTTTTGCTGGAGTCAATGGCGCTCGGCAGCCAACTGCTCTAGAACTTGAACTCGCTAGGCTTCAAGGCCTCGGATTTTGGGAGGTTGTCTCCAGGTATAAATTCTAGGCGATCACGCGCTACTGGCATTGGTTTCTCTAGACGTTTAGAACCTACTTGTATCGATCTGGTTTAGTTAACTCAAAATAGTGTAGTGTACACTGGAACGGGCAATGAGAACGGTTCCTCATAATGTTATATTTTGGTTGATTCGAAGTGATTGCGCAAGCTTTCCCTTTCTCCGAGGCAACGTCGTCACATCTACTCGAATGGTACAATATTATGCGAGTAGTACTACAAATCAAGTTATCGTGCTTGTTGAGCAAGTGCTAGAAGTGATAGTGCGTTGAAACCTAATAAGAAGGCTAGCACACGAAGACGTTACATATTCATCCTGTACTCCCATGAGGGCCGCCTGTTGGCATTTCTGTTCCTTCGGAACATCCTGGAGGTTTGGGTTGCTACTACTATCTGTCGGAGTGCGCTAGTGGCAATTTCCGAATCAGGTTACAGGGCATCGATTTTGTATATATGATGTTCACATCATACCCTTCGAACACCGCGGGTCCTTGATTCAGCATGGTATCAACGTAATCACCAAGAAGCATTGTGCTGACATATCCCACCGGGAAACGTTGTCATTCCAGTTCCCCTATTCATATCTTACTTTCTCTCGGTCATTATCAGTTGATCAGTCCCTTATCAAGGTTAGGAACGCGCTCGGCCTTCGTTCCGTCTGTCCCATTTCAAGGACGATTGGTAACGGGAGCGGGGCCAAGATGGATCTGGGCCCGGTAGCAGAGAAGAGTGCAACACCTCCGGGCCCCGGGAAGTTGGAACGCTTCTTATTTGCAATCAAACCATCGCTCACTGCCGCGACGTGCCTGTTTGATGTTTTTCTCCGCAGGTGGTACTTACGATTTAGATATTCAAAATATCTTATCGTCGACGGTTGGTCGACGGGCTGATGCAGAGATTACTGTGAGTGTTGAATTGAAGCGACACTAATGTCTGACAGGGAGTCTCAGCTTGATGACCGCTCGGTTGTTGCTAGTTTTTCCGACACTGATGCTCAGATGCTGATATATCATGACAAAGCCAATGATTATCGTGAGTATTAGATGCACTTTTTTGTGCAAGTCTGTCGTGATCGATTGCACATACTAGGTCAGGACCAGGCATCGCGTGTCTTCGATGTGCCCGACTTGGAAGCTTCCACACCGCTGATGACAGAATCTCGAAACTCCAACCTGAAGTGCAAAGCTACAAATACCAGCGTGATTGCTGGAACAAGCCCCATCCAACTCGATCTCTTCCCTATACCCGTGCACACTATCCAATCTACTCGACATGTCTTCTTCTCCAAAGGTAGCGATCGTCATATACACCATGTACGGCCACATTGCCAAACGTAAGCGGAGAGCGCTCGCACTTGATCTGTTTTGACTTTGTCTTGGGTAGTCGCCGAATCTGTCAAGGCAGGCATTGTGGAGGCTGGTGGCTCTGCTACTATCTACCAGTGCGTCCGTCCTTATGGTCGACTTATCATTCTACCTAATCACCCATCGTCCGTCTAGAATCCCAGAGACCCTCCCTGAAGAGATTCTTGCGAAACTGCATGCCCCTGCTAAACCAGACTATCCTGTCATCTCACCCGACCGACTCGCAGAATATGATGCCTTCCTCTTGGGCATTCCTACCCGTTACGGGACCTTCCCTGCGCAGTGGAAGGTGGGTCTCGTCCGAGCCGATTTAGCTGGATAAGCTAGATTGCCTGATGTTGCGTCGGTTTCTTCTACAGGCCTTTTGGGATGCAACTGGTGGGCTCTGGGCAAAAGGCGCCCTGGTCGGCAAGTTCGCTGGGGTGTTCGTTTCCACGGGCACTTTGGGCGGTGGGCAAGAGACGACCGTCATCAACTCGCTCTCGACGCTTACCCACCACGGTATCATCTATGTCCCTCTTGGTTATGGCCGTACCTTTGCTCAGCTCGCTAACTTGAGTGAAGTTCATGGCGGTGAGTCTCGTGCGCTTGGAATTTGCAGTTTCGATTGGCTAATGGCTCTGCCCGCGTATCCTTGAACAGGGTCGCCCTGGGGTGCCGGGACGTTCGCGAGCTCGGATGGTAGCCGCCAGCCGACCGCCCTCGAACTCGACATCGCCAAACAGCAGGGTATTGGGTTCTGGTCGACTGTCTCTAAGCACAGCTTCTGAAGGGCCCCCCCAGGACGGAGTGATACGGATGTAGAATACGAATACGTAGCGTGCGTTTTTTTGTAAGAAAACAAATGGTAGGCGAATAAACTATGTAGATGAGTACTAGTAGTGCTGCAAGCGTGAATATGCGCAATAGATTGCCGGCACATTACAACCGCATGGCAGAAGGAAATGAAAAATTACTTCAATCGACCAGTACTAAGTTATGGTATAAAGGCAATCGAGTGTATTGGGTCTGGACTCTGTTTCACCCTTCCACAATCGCCTGGCTGGAATAAATATTTGAATCTGCAAGCTATCTACATCATAATGAAAAAGTTGCAGGAGCCCGGACATGATCCGACTCCGCCGGATGATAGTAAAACCCGTCCAAGTTGTCTTTTGTTCACACAATCGCTGTTTCCTCAACTAGATGCAACGTCTCAGGCAAATCTCGTCGCACCTTCACTCGCCCACCGCTCTTGCAGCACTTCAAGAGAAACATCCAGATGATGTAGTCATCACAATGGCCATACGTTCTCCTTTGACGAAAGCCAAGAAGGGGGCTCTTAAGGACACTCCGTGAGTATCCGTCCTCTATGCCGAATCCACGATGAACTCAACGTTCCACCTCACCATATAGCACTGACGAACTCATGCTCGAAATGTTCAAGGCGTGTCTATTCCTTATCCTTGCGTCTGACTATTGTAATGCCAAAACTGGTACAGCAAGCCATCGCCCACTCCCACATTGACCCGGCCATGGTAGGCGACATTTGTGTCGGCACTGTTCTGACGCCCGACCCCGTCTACCATGCCCGTGGCGCTGCCCTCGCGGCTGGTTTCCCGGAAAGTGTTCCCATTCAGGTGGTCAATCGGTTTTGCTCCAGCGGACTCATGGCTGTGACCGTGATCGCCAACCAGATCCGGACCGGTCAAATCGAGGTCGGACTTGCCGTTGGCGTCGAGTCCATGAGTCAAAAGTGCGTCGAATCTCCTCCTCGTGTTCCTTCGTTCACGGGTATTCTCCTTTCTGGTTGGATGCTAGCCCAGACAAGGGTGCGCCACCTCAGTCCGAGTGCATTGGGGCCAATGCGGCTGCCAAGGACTGTCTCTACCCCATGGGCTGGACGAGCGAGAACGTGGCGCAAGATTATGATATCTCGCGCGACGTCATGGATGCTTTTGCAGCGTCGTCATTTCAACGCGCCGAACATGCCGAGAAATCCAAGTACTTTGCCAAAGAGATCGTCCCCTTCACAGTGTCCGTCGGCGACAAGGACTCAACGACAGGCACACAACGGTGCGTGACTGTGACCAAAGATGATGGGATCCGGTATGGTACGACCAAGGAGGCGCTGCTCAAGATTCGCTCGGCTTTTCCGCAGTGGGGCCGGGCGAGAACGACGGGTGGGAATGCAAGCCAGATTACGGACGGTGCGGCTGCGGTTCTGTTAATGACACGCCGGAAGGCCGAGGCACTTGGCTTCCCTATTCTTGGGAAGCATGTGACTACAGCGATAGCAGGTACGTGACAACGACATGTTAAACACTATCAATGGGTACATTGCTGAATGTTGGCTGTGCTGGTTGCGTAGGCTTACCTCCCCGCGTTATGGGTATCGGACCTGTATTTGCGATTCCAATGGCGCTCAAGAATTCAGGACTTGAGATCGCGGACGTTGACTTATTTGAGGTACACAGAACCTGATGGAGTGACCTGCGAGACTAAATGACCGTGTCTTTTCTGTACAGATCAACGAAGCTTTTGCTTCTCAATACGTCTATTGCATTCAGAAACTTGGGCTTGATCCCGAGAGAGTCAATGTCAATGGAGGCGCGATCGCGTTCGGACATCCGCTAGATGAGCCCTTTTTGTTGTTTGCGATGATTATTCATGCTAATTCCTGCATGCGATGGCTACGGTGCACAGGTGCTCGACAGATTGCTACGGGTTTGAATGAGCTGCACAGACGGAATGGCAAGGTGGGTTTTTTTTTACGAATGACGTCCCAGATTAGCACATGGTTCATTCCAACAGGTCTTAGTGACATCGATGTGTATCGGGACTGGAATGGGCGCTGCCGCGGTGTTTGTAAGGGATTCATGAAATAGTTGGTTCGTGCTCGATTGATATCAGATGACTCAGTTCCTCATACTGTCTCATGAATATCAGGTACGGTACATACCGAGGCGACCGTCTGCTGCCTAGGTCTTCATCCGCTACGATTGTTGGAGCTCTTTTTCAAATCTATTGCTACGGGAAAGATCAACCATTTTATCTCTCTTGCTTGCTCTCTCCAACGGCTCAATTCAGGAGATGAGTATCTTGGACAAGTTAGATCAGATTGGCCATCGGAATAGTCAATATGTGCCTGGAATACGGACGCAGATCATAGACTATGTTCACCATATCGTCAATCGATCGGCCAACCATTGACGTGGAGAAGCTCCATCACTAAGTATTACAAGACTATATAATAACCGAGATCAATGAGACAGCCCACCGCATTTGAATGCTTAGACAGGTACGATACAGTATGATCACCGCGAATCTTAAGTTTAAATAACACGTGCGTAGTTGCTGAAGAGCCACCCAGCCGGGGGGACATGAAACACGCCAGGTGGACTTGACAGCTCACTTGTGCGCTGTTCTTATGTTATTCGGTCGGGATCCCAACGCAGAAGCTGAAGAAATGAAAGAGCTGAACCAGTTGACTGTCCATCAAATAAGCCCCAACGCGCCGCAATACAAGAAATGGCACGCAAAAATGGTGCGTGTTGCATGCCATATGATTTCGCACTGAATGGGGTAGTGCAGTCGGCGGCGTTTCTTTTTTTTTCTCCTTAAGAGTATATACATATCCGGTGTGTCTCGGTGTGTCTCTTCAAGCTTCAAGACACAAGGATGGTTTGCGTTCCCGCTGTTTCCTATGGTATGGTCCGTATAGGCAGACTAGATTTCTTGATTGGGTTGATCTAACTGACATAATTTGAAAGACCTAGCGTGAACCTGCACCCAGTTTGCCAATGGCATGTGTGCTTTTATGTAGCTCACATACTGTAAGACTCCACACTGATATCACTTGCAGGCTCAGAAGCCAATCAGATCCGTTCGTTGCTCATTCGAACTCGGGAGCGCTCCTGACTCCTGAGATGTGCTTGTCAGAATTGAATGACTAAAATGATAATGAGACCACCTTCGACTTGCGATGAGATTTATTCGCCTTTAATGGCCATACATCCTCCTTCACAATTCACAAACAGCTTACATTCTGCAGGGATCATTAAGCAGTGATGCTATACTATCTTGGAGATTTGTCGTGCATCGGCATGATTTCTCTTTGGTGAAATGCTCGGCTAGATGCTAGAACTATATGTAGACTAGCCACTCGTGGCACCTGGCAGCCCAGAATGAGGTAAAAAAAAAAGTAAGTGCAACGCCTCGCGAGTCGCGACCGAACTTCAAGCGTTGAGCTTGAACGGCTGAAGCCGAGCTGAGGATACAATATGTACATATTTACGACTTTACATAATGTTAGTAATTCTCTCGTGCAGTTTTAGTTTTACCATTGGAATTGTTGTGAAACAACCCTTAAGAGGGTTGATGCATTGATGGGCCATTAACATTCAACATTCATTAGGCTGGAATATCGTTTCCGGCCTCCGCCACTGGCAGAAATCAGAGCCCCGGCGGGATGCCAAACCTATTTTTCCCGTCGTTGTAAGATTCTTGACTGATTTGAAAATAGTGGTATGTGTGACTATTCTAGGAAGAGCATGAATCACGTATCAATGACTCCTGAGAACACGGGATGTAAAGTGACGAGAATGGGGGGAACGTGTTGCAGTACACAGGGACATAGGAGTAATCGATGTCAAGATGGGGCGATATGAAGGGCCTAGTGAAGGAACGAGGCAAGAGCGAGGCGAGCACAGGTCAACCGGACGCTGACTGCCACAAGCCAGGACGATAGGCAGATGAGTACTACGATGGCTGCACTCGTTAGCGACGAGAGAGGCGGCCAGCCGACCCCAGCGGAGGGGAGGTAACTTGAACCGAGGTGGGTATGATGTGGCTATGCTGATTTTCAGAGCGTGAGAAAATTGGGGCGTACAAGGTGTGATACCATTTGAAAAATAAATTAAAATATGGCGAGGTCGATATAAGGCCATCGGCGTTCTGCACTGCTCAGTTCAACGTTGCTCGCTTTCTCCCATCATCATGTCCTCCAAAGGTCAGTTTCGTCTTCTTCCCTCTTCCCGCTGCCATCTAATCACGCATGTAGCCATCCGCGAGTACGACGCCAAGCTCTTGCTGGCTTACTGGCTCGAACGCGCCCCTCCTGTGCATCCTAACTTTGCTCCCCCCCAGGGCTCTCCCCTCGTCTTCCCTTCTCCCAAGGTTGCCCAGATCCAGTGGGATCCAGAGACAGGGGCAATCACTTCTGAGAACCAACTGCCACCATGGGTGCACACGACCAAGCTTGTCGCGAAGCCGGATCAGCTCATCAAGCGCCGCGGCAAGGCCGGCCTCCTCGCCCTCAACAAGGACTGGCAGGATGCAAAGCAATGGATCCTTGCGAGGGCCGGAAAGCCTCAAAAGGTTCGTTGATTTTGTCCTCGCTGTGGCGTGCTCCATCGCAATCGCGAAGCATATAATCTCTTTACATTGTCGCGTGACCCAATATCGTGTTTCATATTTTCACGTATTCACATTCTATCTACAGGTCGAATCTATCACTGGCACGCTCAACAGCTTCATAGTCGAGCCCTTCTTGCCTCACCCTCAATCAGCTGAGGCGTACATCTGCATCACTTCCTCCCGTTTTTCTGACACTATTCTCTTCTCCCCTACTGGTGGTGTTGACGTTGGTGATGTTGACGCACACGCGTCCCGTTTAGAAGTTCCCGTTGATACAAAAGTTTTCCCTACTCGTGAAAACATCGCATCGCTCGTTGGCCCATCCTTCACCGGAAAACGCAAAGATGCACTCGTAGACTTTATCATGAGGCTTTACAATGTCTATGCAGATCTTCACTTTGCTTACCTCGAGATCAATCCCCTTGTCGTTCTCGAAGATGCCAGCATCCATTATCTGGACATGGCTGCCAAGCTTGATCAGACGGCGGAGTTTATCTGTGGCCCTAAATGGGCCGTTGCCAGAGATCTTAGCATCTACGATGGCGCTGCCGCACAAGCTGCCAGGGGTCCCAAGGTCGGTGCCGATCGGGGTCCACCCATGGTCTGGCCTGCTCCCTTCGGACGAGATCTTACCAAAGAGGAGGGCAAGTATTGCATTGACCTACCTAGTTTATCCATACTAATGTTTTCCAATAGCATACATTCAGAAATTGGATGCTTCCACTGGTGCTTCCCTCAAACTTACCGTGTTGAACGCCAATGCTCGCATTTGGACCATGGTCGCCGGTGGCGGTGCATCCGTCGTTTACGCGGACGCCATTGCAGCCGCTGGTTTTGCTCACGAGCTCGCGAACTATGGCGAGTACAGTGGTGCACCGTCAGAGGGTCAAACGTACGAATATGCCAAAACGATCCGTAAGCATGTTCTCGTGACACGTAATGCGACTACTCATCTGTACTCTTTCCCTATCAGTTGACTTGATTACGCGCCCACCTCCTCGCCCAGATGGCAAGATTCTTATCATTGGAGGCGGTATTGCCAACTTCACAAATGTTGCCGCTACATTCAAGGGTATCATCAGAGCGCTAGAAGGTGCCAAGACCGGCTTAATTGCACATGGGGTGAGTACCGCCATCTGACGATAGCATCCGGGGGCTTAACTTGGTATATTGACTGGCTTTCTCATAGGTCAAGATCTATGTCCGCCGTGGTGGCCCTAACTGGCAAGAAGGCTTGAAGGCCATGAGACTGCTTGGTTAGTTCGGTTCGGTTTGTTGACCACTTATTCCAAAACAAAAAAAATCCCCCTCAGGTGAATCCCTTGGTGTCCCTATCCGTGTCTTCGGCCCCGACACCCACGTTACTTCAATTGTACCTCTCGCTCTCGGCGTTGCGCCCACCAAGACACCCATCTCCATTCCCCCCACTGCACCTGCCTCTCCTAAAGCTGTTCCTGCAACACCCTCATCGACAGTTGCACCCACTCCTTCCGATGTTGGAATAATCCATGCTTCTGGTGAACGTACCCAGCCCGATGACGTCGTCGTGCGCTTCGACAACGCTCCTACCCAGAACGGACACGCCACCATCCGACCTACATACCGGCCTTTTGACGCCGAGACCCGCAGCTTTGTTTACGGCCTTCAGCCTCGCGCCATTCAAGGTATGCTTGACTTCGATTACTCCTGCAAGCGTGCTCGCCCATCTGTCGCTGCGATGATCTATCCCTTTGGTGGGCACCACATCCAGAAATTCTATTGGGGCACAAGGGAGACACTTTTGCCTGTGTATACCTCCCTCGCTGAGGCCGCAAAGAAGCATCCTGATGTCGATGTTGTGGTCAACTTTGCGAGTTCACGAAGTGTGTACAGCAGCACAATGGAGTGCCTGGAATTCCCGAACATTCGTGCAATCGCATTGATTGCAGAAGGTGTCCCAGAACGGCAAGCACGAGAAATCATGGTCAAGGCTCAAGAAAAGGGGGTTTTGATCATCGGTCCCGCTACTGTTGGTGGTATTAAACCAGGTTGCTTCCGAATTGGTAACTCCGGAGGGTGAGCCATTACTTTTGTGTTTCAACCGAAGTGTACTAATTCAATGCAGCATGATGGACAACATTATCGCATCGAAGCTTTATCGCCCTGGCTCCGTTGGTTACGTTTCCAAGTCGGGAGGCATGTCCAATGAGCTTAACAACATCCTATCCTTGGTTACCGACGGCACCTATGAGGGTATTGCCATCGGTGGTGATCGTTACCCTGGTACCACATTTATCGACCATCTTCTGCGTTATGAAGATGATCCGGCATGCAAGTTACTTGTTCTCCTCGGTGAAGTTGGTGGCGTCGAAGAGTATCGCGTGATCGATGCGGTCAAGGCTGGACGCATCAAGAAGCCTATTGTCGCCTGGGCCATCGGTACTTGTGCCAAGATGTTCACAACCGAGGTGCAGTTTGGGCACGCAGGCTCGATGGCGAACAGCGATGCCGAGACCGCAGAAGCCAAGAACCGTGCCATGAGAGCCGTTGGATTCATCGTTCCCGATACTTTTGAGCTGCTCCCTGGCGTTTTGAAAGAGACATACGAAAAGCTTGTTACCAACGGCACTATCGTTCCCCAGAAAGAAGTCGAGCCACCAGTGATTCCGATGGATTACAAGTGGGCTCAGGAACTCGGCCTCATTCGAAAACCTGCAGCGTTTATATCCACGATCTCAGACGAACGTGGACAAGAGTTACTGTACGCTGGCATGCGTATCTCAGATGTCTTTAAGGAAGATATCGGTTTGGGCGGTGTCGTCTCGTTGCTCTGGTTCAAGCGTCGTCTGCCTCCATATGCAGCGAAATTCATCGAGATGGTCTTGATGTTGACAGCAGACCATGGTCCCGCCGTCAGTGGAGCCATGAACACGATCGTCGCCACTCGTGCGGGCAAGGACCTGATCAGCAGTCTTGCGTCTGGTCTGTTGACGATCGGTAGTCGCTTTGGAGGAGCTTTGGACGAAGCTGCGGCGATGTTCTCAGGCGCGAGGGATAGGGGATTGACGCCAAGAGAGTTTGTGGACGAAAGCAGGAAAGCGAACAAACTGAGTGGGTAGCTTTCATGCGCTTTCCCCCACCAACATAACTGACCCATTCTCTAGTTTCTGGTATTGGCCACAAGATCAAATCCGCCAATAACCCTGACCTCCGTGTTGAACTTGTCAAGGAATATGTTCGCAAAAACTTCCCTTCTCATTCGTTGCTCGATTATGCGTTGGCTGTAGAGAAGGTGACGACTTCGAAAAAGGACACCGTGAGAATTCCCTCATCATAGGGGGGGAAGTATGGGTTCTAACACATTCGTTAGTTGATCTTGAATGTCGACGGTTGTATAGCTGTCTGCTTCGTCGACCTCCTTCGTGACTCTGGCGCGTTCATGCCTGAGGAGGCCGATGAGTATATCAAGGTTTGCGGTCCGCGCATTGTGACATACCTCAACTGACGCGCTTCTAGATTGGCACGCTGAATGGTCTATTCGTACTTGGCCGATCGATCGGTTTCATCGGGCACCACCTCGACCAAAAGAGATTGCGTGCACCGCTGTACAGACACCCCGCTGACGATATCTTCATCAACATGGCTGACTTGTCGCAACCGAGGGTGTTGGGAAAGATGGCATGAAGTATGAGCAAGTTGGCGAAGCAGCGAGACCATAAAATTCATGTAATACCCACTGTTTTTCTCATCATGATGGTGTTTTTTTCGTGCAGTCTATTTTCTGTTACATTGACGTGACTGTAAGACCCAGTTCATGGACATGGAATGGCGAGGAGACGTCTAGATACACGTACGCGTGTAGAAATACTATTGTGTACGACAACCTGCAGGTTCACGTTTCTTTCCCGTGACTGCAAAGTTGGGATTGACCCTGGTAAGACATCTCACAACTGGGACATTCTTCACATCACCATGTATATGCAACCCACACGAAGAGGGTCCCCCGCGTTGAGATAGCACTATATTGTCTTAATCGTATCAAATCCTCGAGACTGAGCTTCTAGTTCTCAGGACAACACTCCAGTACACGAATATATGGGGATGGCTCGATGCAAATTCACACTTCGCAACGGCTTGGCTGGCCGTGACGACCTCGCGCCGCGCAGCGGACTGTTGACTCTCCGCGACGAGGGGCGGTTGTTTTGAGCCTGCCGTAGGATCATATACTAGTATTCAATACGAACATTTTTGAGCGCATTTGATCACATGGACGGGAGAGAGAAACGAGAAGGCGCGCATATGCTCAAGTATGCTCGGACACGCGTCGCCGACGAGAACCGATAGCATACGATCGTAGCATACATGAAATCGGATATAAGTCTCATTTTTCGGTCCATACATGTTGAGGTGAGCTGGCACACACATGAACGCATCTGAACCGTTCTGGGCATGTCCAATTCTCACTGGGGGTGGGGTCCGACTGGCCAATGCTAGAGCGGAACTTAAGCAATCCTCATGTGTCCACACCACATGGACTCAAAGCTAAGGTCTACTCAGATGATGACTTAGATGTCACTCATTGCTTACGGTCATAGAACGTGGTACGGAGTAATCGCCGGCATCCACGCTTATGCCCCTTTCTGTCTGTTGTTTCCTTTCGTGTGGGTCAAGGTATGTGCTGGGGCTTAAATCAAACATACCTGCATTGGGTCGCTTGCAAGAAAAATTATGGTAAGAAAGGACATTCCAAGCTCCAGACCGTAAACGGGCTCTGGAAAGGGAAAGAATCCAGTGTTTTTGCGCCACTAGTTGGGCCATCTCAGCCTGCGAGGTAGCTCGTGATCCCAGAGTGTGCGCAAACGAGAGTCGAAGTTTTGATATTCAAGGTTGATAGTCTGGAGATCCAAAGGATTGGTGAGGATCCAGGATGTCCTCCCGATATGGCCCTTTGAGGCTGGAAGGTGCGCGGTGAGAGGAGCCGCAATGGTGCGCATGATCGCGAACATGCCAACGGTTGCAGCAATTTGATTGAATTACCTACGACAGGGATCGATATAAATACTATTGAACGATCCAACCCCTGACGCGTTACGCAAAAGTCTCACTTTGAATCATTGTCAGTGATCTGGATGCAGATCGAACAGTAAAAGAAGGCTTAACAGTTTGATTCAAGATACATCCATCTGGCGTTCCAACATCGTAAGATGATCCATACCACACGCTCCTTTGAACCAATCCCTGACTAACCGATACTTCCTTGCCCGCCCGCACCCGCTTACATCGCAAACCGGTTTCTCGGTGGAGGGTAACTTCGCTTCCAAGGGTAGTGTGGTGTCTCGTGGGAGTGCCGACAGGGGAACCGACAATGCGAGTCTCATCTGACCATCAACTCCCTCAGAAGCTGGTGCTGTGATGCCAGCAGGGGGCTTGATCGTTGATAGCCATCGGTACATGGTAGGGGTGAATTCGACAGGTTCGGGCAACTCTCCCTCAGGTACCTCTGAACCATCCCGTGTGGATTGCACGGCGGCAGGTGTAGCGGAGACTGGGGTCCGATCATCCGCTGTAGACAACACGTTGCGCTTGTTTTTTGACTTGGACTGTTTCTTGAGTAGCCGATTGATTGTTTCTGCCTGTTCAGGATTGATGGACGTAAGCAGATCTCGTTGGCAGCCGTGGTTTGAACGCACCTTTTCGTCCTCGAGCTTCTTTTCCGTCAGGTTCTTGCGCTTGCGGGCCGTTTCTTCGCGTCGCAGCGCAATCTCAGATTCAGTGAGCTGTTTTTTCTTGCGAGACGATTCTGCTGCGTGGTTATAAGTATATCGGGGATCCATGAAGAGGATGACAAGAACCGACAGAGGGAGACGTGTGAGGAGTCGACTACACTGGCAAGGACGGCCTGGCGGGAGGTCATCGGACGAGTGGAACCGCCGACTATTTCGTCTGCATCGTCATCGTCCTCCGATTCGATGTCGACATCTGGAAGACACATGGTCATTAAAGTGGAGGGGACATGACATATCAACCATGATACCCTTCGAGACGCCGCGACGCGAGGGCGGCTGACTCGGTTCACCGCTAGGGGTGGACGCGGCTCTACTAGAGGATTCGTTTGGACTAAGAATCTGAGGCAACTTGAGCTTAATCTTCAGTCGCGGTTTGTGGGGTGAAGGTGGAGGAGAGAGTTCGTCTGACTCGATGTCCTGCACGGATTTGAATGAGTGGATACACAGTCACAGAGACGTCCGGTGCCGACCTCGTCCGGCTCAGGCTCATCGTCGTCTTCCTCCTCCTCTGGATCGATACCGGTCTCGTCCTCGTCGTCGATTTTTGGATTGTCGTCTTGGATCATGTCCACGTCTGAGCCTTCGCCGGAGAGTTCCATGTCTGTAGGCGATTGAGCGGGGCGGATATTATAAACTTGTTTACGGTACCACTCTCATGCTCGATGTCTTCCTCAGAGTGCATTTCAAACCCCGCTACTAACATGCCCTCCTACACACGGCTCCCCCGCGACGACAACGCCGGTACAGTAGGTCCTCGCTTCGAACGTCCTCACCCGCCTGCATGGCAGCGTGCTGCACTCGTTGTCACCCTTGTCCTGCTCTGCTGGTTGGCCTTTTATCTCAGGCCGGCCGCCAATCCTCAATCCAAGGTCATCTACGCGTCTCGGTACGTCACCAGCGCATTCCGTCGGCGACATCGTGTTTATCACCCGCATCCGACAGGTACTCAAAGGAGTTCAAGTACCGACCCGCTGCCAGCCCGGTAATCACAGAGCGACTCAAGGATGGCAGAGTCCGACTGCGGGGAGCCATTCCGACTCACTGAACAGGCGATCACGCGTGTGGGTGCTACATCATCCTTTGTGTGTCAGTCGTGGAAATAGCACTCGCTCAGCTGGCAGCTTTACTCCCGCAGCCCTTCACTTAGGATACCACTGCATTTCTAATTTCTCTTTTATCTTGCACATGGACGATGCTATAAGTATTTAGTCTCGATGTCACGGGTATAGTCAGCTGTGAATAATTCTAATGGGAACCATTTCGCCCTGATGAAGCGCAAACAGGCTATGCGAGATATACGATGGTCAGCGTGTTGTCAGCAGTCTGACTAGACGGTACCGTGATGCATTTTTTGTGGGCGTTCGAATTAACCAGTCCAAAGGCTTGCTTTTATAGAATGCCACAGGAGAAGCGCAGGAGGCACCTATTCGAAGCCCGCGGGAAATTTTGTAAGATTCATTCGCTCTATTCAACCATGATTCTTCTGTGCAACGACGTACAGGTCCTTATCGAGGTTCAACGTCAATGCGGCGTTACTAGCACATCATCGTGCCAAGACGATCTAATAATCTTCGTAGGACCACCTAATCGTTGACTCATCCACCACTTCCATATGCCTCTCTCAAGAAGGAGCTACTTTTCTGTTTTCTGTATCATACAACCACGATCCGAACTGTTGACTGGGTGATCCATTTCTCTGCATCGCCATCTAAATCGGATCGGTAAGCATTTTCTTCATATGCTAACACACCAAATTCCAAACAGGCTTGTCTTCTTGTGGAGTATCTATTCATATTGGGGCTATGGTCGAAGTTCCCTTGCATGCCCTACTTCTCCGATAACATTAGCCCGGGGGAAACGGTGTGGCAACATCTGTCCATCTCCCTGGTGACTTGGTTCTCGAGCAATCGATTGCCTTCAACTAAAGTGACTTCTCTTCCCATACACTGTTGCCAGAAGCCCTAATGGAAGACTATGATCTTACAGAACCTTTCAATCATATCATCTTTCTTGCTGGCGATTACCCCGCATCCAACGACACCACACTTAATTCAGTGGTAGACTGTGGCTTAACTGGCGAAGCTTTCCCAGATGTCACTGGCGCTGAAGCGGTGCACCATTGAATGTCTCTCTCATATGTTTCTTTCCTGGATGTGATGGAACCATGCAGCAGCTTTACCTCGAGATCTGGAGGTGCTGAGCGGAACCTTCCGAGTCTGAGTAACCGGTGGACCAGAGTTCCCCTCTTAACGAGTAGAAGACAAAATTCGGACGGCTAGTTCCGGATTTCCAATAGACTATCGGACTAGGCAGGGGAGGAACAGAGGAAATGGCCCCCACGCACGACACTCTACAGAGAGGAGGGACTACTAGGATCAACTAAGCTCGGCTATGCTACTAAACCTAGCCCGGCAACATGTCATCAGTCACAGCCGATCAAAATGCGGCCTCTGATGACTGACGTGGCTACGATAAAACCACAATCTCATCGTTTAGATCTGACCGCGGGGTGCTCGGACGATTCGAGTAGGATATTGCTTTGTATCGTTCCCCCTGGCATGTGTTCAATACTTGCTTGACGCGTAACTAGCTTGATGGGTTCAGACAAGGTGTACGTCTAGCCTCTGCTGACCAGAGACCTCCGATGAACTTGAAGACCCTGATTCAAACACTCACTGTGACCATCGCTGGCCCGCGTGTCTTGCGGGAATATTGTTGGAAGTTCCAGCTAGACCCATTACTCTATCAACAAATTGGGATGGGCACTCGCAATTCCCCTCCTGTTTCAATATGCCTTCCAGAGACGGTGCGAGCGCTCTCTCAGTTTCCGGGAATGTTGACGTCGACGTTTTCACGACTGTCGTGACGGATGTCATAATACCATTTTTTTTTTTCCCCTAGAAGTACCTGACGACGCCAACTTATCACTAGCAGGATGAAACAAGAACGACTTTGGTCGGCGCTTCACGTCGCGTTTCGGGGTGATGTCGCCTATTCCGCTGGATTCAAGCAAGCAACGCCCAGACTACGTGATTTGGTTCTACGCCTATCGCCGGAACACCGACGAACCAAGTTTTGTATCCCAGGGATTCTTGCCGAGTAACATCATGATCGGTCACTTTTTTTTTTTTTCGATCTGTGAAATTCATGGCGGTGGTATTTCGTCCGCAGGCACGCAGGCACACGGCATCGTGACAATCGAAGGAGGGCGATGCATGTTTTATTCGGGTTCCAACTGCCACCATCCGGAGGTATGATGAGGGGGGTTTCTCCGGCCCTGGTCGCTCCTTGATCATCTCATCCGTGCCATAGGCGGTGATAGTCAATTTAAAGGGATTCTAAAGAGGGCCCACTCATACATAAGCCGTACGGAGCGCAAAACATACTTTTCTTGTCCTTGTGTCGCACGTAACGCGCTTGTACACTTCATAACCCCCTGCCTATCCCCCTACTCCACTGCCGTCGTTAGGCACACTCAAACGATCATCATGACGGCGACGCAGAACGTGCAACTAGGCGATACTTTGCCGTCCATCAAGGCAGAGGAGGAGCTGAAGAATGAAAAGTGCTTGTCCGAAACCGAGGAGATCTTCAATGCAGTAACGTATTATCGGGAGTCCGCAGGACGACTCGTCGTTGATCCACAGTAAGTGTTACCTTCTGTTTCCCTACCGGAGCGTGTTCATGCTAGTGTTCATGCTCGCCTGGTAATTTAGACTGGCCGAGGTCGAGTTTGGAGAGGCAGTAGCAGCAAAGCTCAAGCTCACTGAAGATGGTTCGATGGTGCTTTGGCCACAACCGAGCGATGATCCAAATGACCCGCAGAACGTGCGTATGTGTCAGCGTTCCTGGTAGATCGACGAGTGACGCTCACAGTTGCTGTCGTGATGCGTTAGTGGAGCGATCGGCGTAAGACCTTGCATCTCATCATCATTACAATGGCTGCTTTCGTTCCCGACTTCGACTCTGCCATTGGTGGGTGGTCATGTATATATGATGCATTCATGTTAACCTGCCGGTGTGTGGAATAGGTATTGCTGCGCTCTTTAGATTGGCCCAACAGTTTGATACGACGACGGGAGTTATTAACAACTTGACATCCAAGTGAGTTGGATGTTTAGTTCATGTTGAATGCGAGCTGACGGAGCACAGTTGGAGCATTTTCCTTATTGGTAATCCCCCCCCCCAACGTATCATACGCATGACACATTCTGACACATTCGGGTTCCAAGGCTGGGGAGGCATTTTCTGGGTGATGTTGGCGCGACGCTTCGGACGGTTGCCAGTATTGTTCTGGACTCAGCTGCTGGCCCTTGGGTTTCTGATCGGCGCAACGTTCGCTCCAAATTTGCCGACCTTTGCTGGTACGCATCCTCTCGTCCTGTTCCTGTTCTGGGTTACATAGTGACATGGTGGGACGCACGTTCCAGCGATGCGTTGTCTCACTGGATTTTTTGGGTATGCTGTTTATCCCCGTTGGCCAGACCACATACTGAGGCCGTTTCAAGGACGTGTCCCCAGGTCATTGTACGCTTCTATGTTTGATCCCGTGTTTGAATTTGCGTGTGACGGAGCGACGCTGATTTGAACAGGGTCTGTTTGTGGTCACCGACGTGTATCCGTTTCACCTTCAAGCACGGAAGCTCAACGTGTGGACGTCGGGATATATAGTGTACGTTTCTTATTCTTCCCTGTTATGATTACAGGGCACCTTAGGCGCATGGTAGTTCACCATTCATTTCGCCATTCCTATTCGGGTTTCTCGTTGCGAGAACAAAGTAGGTTCTTTGATGGTGTCTGAAGAGTGCGGGCACTAATCATTGCGTAGCTGGAGATGGAGTTATGGCATAGGCTGCATATACAGCACTATCGTCGTCGTGCTCATTATTCTCTTCATGGATGAGACGTAAGACAATATCATTGATTCGGTTCCATGGAATGCTGACTAGGTAGCAGGATGTACGATAGAGGGAAAAACCAACTACGTCGTACATCATCGGGCTGGCGCTATCGTCTCGAGACGTTGGTCGGTGTGACCGGCAGCCGGCTTGCAAAATACAGAGATTCGTGGTGGGAGATCTGTACGGCCAGCCTGCGTGTAGCTTGGCGACCGCAGTTTTTTTTGGTGGTCGTGTTTGAGGTAGGTCATACATGGATAAGTCATCCCGCATGCTCAACGCGTTTTCATACCTAGTTGGCCGCATTTGGATTCGGAATCGGATTGAACGTGAGTAGTTGGGCGTCTGTAACCCGCTGTCCAGATTACAACGTCCAGCAGGTCACCAACGTCGTGTTCCTTAGCACGCCAGCACCAGTTGGATTTGGGTACAGTCCGTATATCACCTCTGGGTCCTATGCCACTCCGATGGTCGGTGCTCGAGTGTGCATCATCATATATTATCAAGTTGACGCTGTCGCCAGATCGCGGTTGTGATTGGTGAATTGATGGGTCGGTTCGCAAATGACTGGATTATGAGATTCAGTATTCGGAGGAAGCATGGCGTCTTCGAGGCCGAGAGCCGATTGTGGTAGGTGTATATGAATGATGCGCGCCGAAACACAGCTGTAACTCACGATTGGACGCTAGGATATGTTACCTCGGGATGCCGCTGTACCTGTGCGGTTTTTTGGTTCTCGGAGCGGGAATCCAATATCTGAAGTTGGGCGCCGTGATAATCGGATGGGGTACTGCGCAGGTGTCGATAATGATCATCACAGTCGTGATCTGTAAGTATTCCATCATTAGTTGGCTGAATGGGTTATTGAACGTATTGGAAGACGCGTATTGCAGCGACTGTTTTCCAAAGAATCAGGTGGGTCATCTCTGTCCACGACTCTAGTACATCCAGTTAGTCACTGACACGGGTCGCTTCGCCCAGGGAGAAATTAGCGCGTTGATAAATCTTTCTCGCACGCTTGGTGGTGAGCACGTCAATTGTATTAGGTAGTATCTGAGTCATTTTCGAGCACACGCGCGCAGGATTTAGCGTGGCATATTTTCAAGTTCCGTGGGCGACCAAGTCGGGTGCACTGACGGTCATGGGTGTCGAGGGGGCGTGCGTTCGCTTGCGTTTTCGGTCTCTCGTCTCCGCGCTGACACCTGTGATGCAGGATCACAGTCGGCCTGTTTTTGATCGCGGTACCTTTGGTGCAAATCAAGGGTCCCTACTTCCGAGTATGTCTACTACATCCTTTTGGCTTGGGTCCGATGGACTGACATGATGTCGCAGCAACGTTTTGCGATGTGATATCTATGTAGTAGACCTCGCACAGAACCAGCAAACGTCACTGCATGAGGTGATGGACGCACGACTCGAAGGCCTTTGTTTGCGGGACACTGACCGGAAATAAGGAGCTGGCAAGGAATATATATCATTTATTTTTCTGCAGTTAACTAGCGAAAGGTTGTCTCCTCCTGCGTCCGAAACATTTAAAAAAAAGGAAACGAGGGAAATCTCAATCACCTCTACCAGTCTTCTTTGTAAGTTTAATCGGGTCAACAAAAACCCGGTCGAACACAAAATATAGATTAGTCCATTCATAGCGCGATTCGATAATCGAAAGTACAGCTTGAGTTAGAGTTCCCGTGTATCGGAAGCGTCGCGCAGACCTGTTTCGATATCGGTCCATTAGTACGTACTAGTAACCCACCCCCACGAGCGCCCTGTTCGGATTTTAATGCATATCCTTTGGTGCGTCCATCATGACAACATGCGATTCCCGCTCCATCGGCATTTGGACTCTTTCCTTGCTCGACCTTGGATTATCTGCTACGGGGATTATTTAACCCACATAATCCATCGATTCCCGATCCAAACTCATCACACGCGCATACTCCAACAATAAACTAATGTTAATCTCGTCAGTCACACTCTATTATTCTACTCATTCAAAGAACATGTCACACACCGGTATAGGTAAGCTGTCATATCTTCTCGCCTCCAAAACATTCGGCTCCAATCCTGTCCTGCCTTAGCTATCCGTTCCGCTAGTCCATCATGAACACGGAAAAACGCGACCGTGTCGTACAAGTCTGCATATGACACTTTGATTGGGACATAGTGTACCCATGGCGCGATGCGTGAGGTATACCTAAGAGAAGGTCAGACAGCTACATTCAGACTTATGTCCACTCATATGCTCACCACTCTGGGTAGATTGTTGACTTGAAAATGAGTGCGTTGCTCGTCATGAGACGTTTGAACCGACCCGACCACCCATTTCCATCAACCTAGAGCCGCGAGTCAAACCAATGCCTTGCACAGGGTACCTCACACTCACATCCA
>JBBPLX010000090.1:0-56392 GCA_038090015.1 Leccinellum albellum
CTCCTCATCCTCCTCCAGAGGAAACTGTTGCTCCTCTTGCCACTCTTCCAGAGCTTCTGATAGAGGCTGCCCACTCCCCATCCCTGCTCCATGCCCCCGTCAAGAACCCTCTCCTGATTATGACCATGACCTTGACGACATTATTCCCCAGAAAGGATGGGACAACATTGATGGAGAACGCACTTGGACCACAGACTATTAGTTGAGTCGGTGACTCAATGGCTAGAATGGGGGTAATGTTATGATTGACCCCTCTTTTTCCTTTGTTTCTCCTTTCTCTTGCTCTTGACTATGCCCTCTGCTTAGCCCTCATCTACTGTTTGTACTTTAACACCTCCTCTTTCTCATGACTCACTCATTGTGACTTACTTGATGTGACTCATTCAACATGACTCACTGTTCCTAGTTTCTCCATTCCTCTTTGTTCCTATCTCTCTGATCCTATTTCCTCCTATAGCATTACTCATCCACAGCTTTGTGACTCATCCATACTGTGGATGACCTATCCATTCCAGACAATTCCATCATCTTCCATTGCTTACTCATGACACTCTTTCCTTAGTATATATACTCGCTCATGTACTACTAGTAACCCTAAGCTAGAGCTACTCGAATATCATCGCTCTTAGCCCAACCCTTAGTCTCTGGGCGTGTGCCTCCCTTAGTCCTCAGTATCCTTTGTCCCCAGTCGTCTTATAGCCCATAGTTGGGGTATTGACTCTTGCCTTTGTCCTCTGTCCTTAGCCTTTGAGTCTTTGACCGACCCTACCTGGGCCAGTCGTAACACCTGTCCTTTCTTCCTATTAAATATTTGCATAGTTGTCAAACTCAATGTGCTTGTTCATTTTTCTTTGGCAGAATTCAGTGCTTGCTCACTTGCATTGCTGCATTGTTTTTAATTACCCTTTTTCATAGAAAACAGACTATGCTTTATAGTATGATTACCATCTGCTCATGATACCACAGTAGTAGTATGTATTAGTTTTCAAATAATAAATTGCTTGTCACACAATACACTCAAAGTGAATGACATGTATTGGACATCACACGATATATTTGAACTGAAATAGACAAGGAAATATCATACCTGCCATATAATATCGACAGCCAGCATATCTACAAAGATCCCACAGCTGCCATGGACAACACCACACCCTATGAGCTCTGGAATGGCCACAAACTGGATGTTTCCCATCTCTGAGTCTGGGGGTGCACCACCTATGTCCACATTCAGAAAGACAAGTGTGCTGCATTGCAGTCCCATTACCACAAGTGTGTTTTCATTGGGTACCCAGACAAGTATAAAGGTTGGAAGTTCTACAACCCTACCACCAAGCACACCATTATCTCTGAATATGCTGATTTTGATGAGTGTGACTTAGCTAAAGGCATGACTCAGCCCATTCCTGTTGTCATTCCTCCATATTCTGCACCTGGACTGTTTGAGGATGCCCCTCAGGATGATATAGTCTCTGATCTTGAGATACTACCTCCTCAGGAGAGCCCTGAAAACTTCAATGCTAATAAGGCACTATCTTCTCCTCCAATTTCAGCTATACAGCTTCCAGACACACCACCAGCTAGTGTTTTAAGGTCCAGTCCAGTCTGGTTTTTGGGCTCAATTTGGCATAACTGAGACCATAACTGGTTATGGAAATTTCCTAATATAGAAAGACCAGACAACTACTAAAAGATCAATTTTTCAGTCTTTTTTGGTTTTTGGTTGGTCTTTGAACAGTTTTTAACCGGTTATGTGACCCCTGAAAAATACTACAGACTCATGGCTTCCTGCCCATATTTTCTTTATCTAAATCAGTACAGGGGTCATCAAGATATGATTATTTTAAGATTGCATGTCATTATATATAATATTCACTTATGAAACCCATTACAGGGTACTGAATAGCATAGAAACTGTGCTTAGCAGTGGCTGTACCGACGTTAGGGGTGACCCCTATCTATCATTTCCTCCAAGAATTTTGTAATTCTGTCCATAAATGGCAAAGATATGGCCAATCTCAAGTTGGATGTCATTTTAGAAGGTACTTTGATAAGAAATACCATAACTCAGTCAAATAAAATAGTAAAAATATGGAAAAATCAGGAAAAATCCAGAGATATACTACCTAATAGGGGGTACCTCGGTTACCCCCAAAAGACCAGTCTTAACCAGTTTTGATTGGTCTTTTTGATTTTTCCAAACTCAAAAGACCATAACTGATGTAAATCAAAACCAGGCAGGACCAGACCAACCAGGACCAGTTACAGTCAGTCCAGTCTGGTTAAAAATCAGTTTTTCATCAGTCTTGAGACTGGACCTTAAAACACTACCACCAGCTGCTCCATCAGGTACTCCGCCAGCTAGATCCAACAGTCCTGTTGATATTGAAGCTCACCTGCCCACCAGGAATTATCAACCTCCTCATGCATGGTGGAAGCTCAGTCCTGGATAGTTAGCTAATGATCCAGATGACTCTGAGGATGAAGAAGCAAATATTTCCAAGTGTTTTGCCACTACCTCTTCTCATCCAAGGTCATTTGCAGATGCTATGTGTTACAAACTTTGTCGTGACTCCTCAACGGTTCCCCTATCGATTCCCTTATCCACCTATGGGACATTCCTTATCACTGACATCTCACCAAGTTATCTATTAACCCCTCATATTATAGGTCACGTGACTACTTGCTTAGTCAGCTATGGTTAGTGCCCATTATAGCGCTCACATGGACCTTTCTATTGTTTGTATCTATTGACACTTTTATAGCTGCTCGTGGATCTCCTGATCTCCTTGGTCTTCTATTACCCCAATATTGGATCTCGTATCTTCATAGATCGTATCTCGATTGATTGTTCATCTATCTATAGATCCTCCCACACCTCACCATTACAACATGGTAGGATCTTCCATTCTATTCTCACGGTCCCTGGCTTCCATTCTGCCACACCACGTTGTTGCCTCATGGCTTTACTTATTGCATAGCCCTAGCTAGTCTAGATATAGGCAAGACCTGCCCTAAGGCATGGTCCATGCATGATGTATAGTAGTATATATAATAGATACCCGACAAAGCCAAGACTCCTCAGTCTTGATCTTCTAAGGGCTTTGTGGCATTGACCATTAGTCTGCTATCACCCGCTAAGGAACTGATTGACTCCACCATTGCGAGTCTTACTCTTATCTTCAAGTCTACTATAGTCGCCACATCGTCATCGGTACAGCAAACCTGATAAGTGGAGATATAGGCAAGCACCATAGGCTTACATCCCTTTAGCTAACTGCACTCTGGCATTAGCTCTCCTTTTTAGGACTTTTTGATAGCTCCACTTCACTATGTGAAGGACTAACACTCTGGAATAGAGAAAGGCTGCTTTGATGGAGTTGGATGCTCACAAATCCAATGGCACATGGATCCTGGTGCCACATCCTAAGAATTGACCTGTAATTAGTTCCAGATGGGTATTTACACAGAAGTACTGCACTGATGGCTCATTTGAGCATTACAAAGGCCATCACATTGTCTAAGGATTCTCACAGTGTCCTAGCTTTGAATACCTTGAAGTCTTTGCTCCCACAGTTTACCTTCCCACTCTATGCATCATTCTTGTGCTGGCAGCCATCCATGACCTACATTTATGGTCAGTAGATGTCTTGAATGTCTATCTCAATGGTGACATGGATTGTGATGTCTATATGGAGCAACCAGAAGGATTTGCTCAAGGGAATTCTAAGGAGACAGTCTGCTTGCTGAAGAAGTCACTCTATGATACCAAGCAAGGTGGTAATCACTGGAATCACAAGATGCACACTGCTCTCAAGGCTATGAAATTCAAACAGACCTACTCTAATGCAGCTGTCTATATCTTTGTGTAAGCTGATGTTTGCATCATTCTTCCTGTCTTTGTAGATGATATGATGTTTGCATCAAAGTCATTGCTTGCCATCAAGCAAGCCATCACCAATCTCAGCAGTCACTTCAAATTGCATGATCTGGGCCTATTACAGAGCTGTTAGGTATCAAAATTGATCGGAACTATCCTAATTGATTCCTAACCATTTTGCAACCTCAGTATTGCATCAAGATGCTTGCTCACTATAGTATGGCTGACTCTAAGCCTGTATCTACTCCAATGACTCCTGGTATTTGCCTTTCATGTGATCAGAGTCCCAGAACCACTGAGGAGATTGCTTTTATGCACTCTGTCAATTATGCCGGCACCATTGGCTCCTTGCAGTATCTGTTGTGTACACATGTCCTGACATTGCCTATACTGTTGGCCAACTTGCCTCTTTCACTTCAAATCCAGGTGTTGCCCATTGGAATGCCATCAGACATTTATTCTGATACATCAAGGATACTATGGACTATGCAATTACATATGTGCCCAACACTTTGATGCCCCAGCTCTTCATGACCTACTCTGCTAACCATGGTGGTTGCAAGGATACAGGATGCTCCACTGGTGCCTATACTATCAAGATTGGTACAGGCATTGTCTCCTGGATGTCTAAGAGACAGTCCATCATGCTTTGTCCACCACTGAAGCTGAGTATATGGCTGCTTGTGAAGCTGGCAAGGAGATTGTTTGAATGTGCAAAATGCTTCAGGAACTTGGATTTGCCATCACCAGGATGTCTGTGTTATACATAGACAACTAGTTGGTGATTCAGATAGCCAAACATCCTGAACACCATGGTTGCATAAAGCAGCTCAACTTGTCTTGGTTCTGGCTCAGAGATGTGGTTGATTAAGGTGCTATTTTTCCCACCTACATGCTACTGGCAAGATGATCACTGATCTACTCACTAAGGCATTACCTTACCTTAAAGTAGAGCAGTTCTGTCAGCAGATGGGTCTAGGTTGATTCATGAATAGCTAAGTTGATTTGCAGAGTTGCACAATCAGGAGGGGGTGTTGCAGGAAGTGATTGCTTACTATTATGTTTGTCAGTCCCACTTGTCAGTCATGCTTTTCCTGCTTATCAGTCATGTGTGTCAGTCATGCTGTGTTTGTGTTGTTCCTGTCAGCCATATTATGGCACTCTATTGATATATATTGTTATTATATACTCATTCTATAAGTACCTTCAAGTCCAATGTCTCTTCTCTTTAGTTTCTGACATTGGACTCCAGCCGCTCAGTTCAGCTGTCTAACACATTATACCAGCATCAGATCTATCTTGCCAAGTAGAATTATTCTATAAGATGCATAGTTCTTCTGCATCTGTGTTAGTTGTGTAGCAAATGCTATTAAGAGAGGCAATGAGCCAGGAGGTGCAAGTCAATAGGTACTTGCCAGAGTGTCCACTAGTCAAGTTTACTATACCAACAGCTTGGCTAGGAACTATAAGAGCACTTGAAGATTAAGAGTAGACTTGCAAAGGAGTCAAGTAGGACCTTGGAATGGTTGTCAGACTAGTGCTAGGACTTAGCCAAGACCTTAGGAGAACAAGACTAGGGAGTCTTGCCACCTAGGTGCTATATTATATATACTATCAAGTACAAGTGCATGGACCATGCTGTAGGGCAGGTCTTACCTATATATGATTACATACATGCTATAGATAAAGGCCATGAGGCAATAAACATGGTGTGGCAGAATGGAAGCCAGGGACCATGAGAAGGCTTTTGAAAAGTGTAAAGGGACCTTACTATGAGGTGTGGCAGATCTATAGATAATTGAATAGAAGATCAAGATGTGATCAAGATCTATTACAGCACTTTGCAAAACTAGTGAGACTTGAGCAAAATTGGAAAATATTAGTCATAGTCGTGAGATAACAGACTTAGAAAAAATTTGATGATTTAACTCCTGATTGTAACCATCATGCCACCAAAATGAAAGTACAAAAGTGTCGATATCATCGAAAACAGCTCTGATAATGAGCTAACTGACATAGAAGGCCTTTCCAACACTGCAGCAGACACCAATGACATTCTTCTGTATGACAAGATTGATCGCGAGCTTGCTAGTTACATCCCCAAAGCTGAAGATATGACTGTGACAACTGACAGGACTCAACCAGCAGCCCAGGACCCACAGCCAAACCCCAAGAAAGCCCATGAGTTCCATGGATGATTGTGCTTCAACATCGCCAGTGTCTTGATTGAGCTTGAGCAATGAGAACACGAAAGAATGTAGCCCTTGAGAAACCAATGCACTGTAGGATTTGCGGGACAGTGAGTATCCCTTGTTCATGAAGTTGTATGGCAGCAATCTTGACATCTCAGGATAGCCTTTTGTTGACCACTGATAACATTGCAGATGGTGTAAGGGCAGTGAATCACACAAAAAAATTCTAAGTCCAATTATGTACATGTATTACTAATGTTTCCTCAACTGACGACAAGTCTCATTAGTATTGCAAAATGGTGTAAGATACAAGATGCAATCAGGATTGTAGATCAGATTGGGGAGGAAAGGGAACCCAAGGATCAATACTTACAAGCATCTATAAAAATGTCAATAGATACAAACAAGAAATGTCAGAGATCATGTGAGTGCTATTGTGGGCGCTAACCATGTGATGACTAAGAGAGTCACATGACCTATAGATACAGAGGGGAACTCATCAATAGTGCAGCAATAAGGAATAGGGGAAGGATAAATTGGAAGTTAGCTAAGGGATTAGCCAAGTATACCAGATACTAGACTTGTCATGATGAGGTTCATAACAAGTTGTATCAGCAAGACTGTATATGACAATAAGATGGAAGCATAGAATACCTTGTCTTGAATAACATCACATTAGCATCAGATCTAGCTTACCAAGTAGAATTATCCTACAATATGTATAGTTCTTCTGCATCTGCTTAAGTATACAACAATGGTAGATATGAGATGTAGAATTGAAAATATATGGATTATCTCTAATGAAATTATGGCAAGCATTGTCAAGTGCCCTTAGGATAATTGATCTGTTCCACAGTGCATGGCTCAAAAGCATGGGAAGGTAAGTAAATATGTTCAAGATGATCTGGATGATCAGGAGACTAGTTGATATCAGTTGTATCAGCAAGATAGTACATGATTGAAGAATGAAAGCATGACATACCTTGTCTTAAATGACATCAAGTTGATATTGAATTTTTTGGTTCAAGTTGAGTAATCCTGCAAGAAGACACCATCTGTCAGTATTTGACTAGGCATATAACAATGATAAATATCAGAAAGAGAATCAGGTAGTTGATGGTTTTCCAATAGAGAAACTCATATAGGCATGGTCAGGTACCCTCAAATGAGTGGTCTTGTATTCTCTTGCCAGGCACTTAATAATGACAAATATTACAAACAAAATCAAATGGATGTAAATTGCCACTAGAAGAACAGATGCAAGTATTATTAAGCATCATCAAGATGAGTGGTTTGGTTCATTGACACACTACTTTAAAACTATAACAAACAAAATAAACATGCTAAAAGTGAACAGAATAGTCAGTATTTCAATAAATAAGCCTTTGTGGTCATATCCAGCAGCATGCTACTGTTTAAATGATATGTGCCTAATATCTCCAGCCATATCTGACCTGATCAAAGTGATCATCAGAATGATATAGTAGGATGTAAATGACAAATAAGGTAATTATAGATAAACCTTGGTTAAAATTTCACTATTCCCCTAATGCTGGGACAACGTCAATGGAGAACACACCTATACTACAGACTACTGATTGAATCAGCAACTCAATGAAATGGGGGTAATGTTATGATTGGCTCCTCTTCTTCCCTTCCTCCTCATTTCCCTTTCTCTTGACTATGCCTTTTGTCTCTTTCTAGTTTACTGTTTGTACTATAACTCTTCACTTTTGTCATGACTCACTTAGTGTGACCCATTCAACATGAGTCACTCTTACTAGATGCCTTGCTCTGTTCCATTCCTTTCCAACTACATTTCTCTTGATTCTGCTTTCTCCTGTATATATAGCCTTCCACAGCTTCTCAGTCATCCATACTGTGGATGACTCACTTATTTCAGATGATTCCATCATCTTCCATCTACTTACCCATGCTGTGTTCTCTCTAGTATTTATACTTGTCCTATACCTGTAGATACCCTAAGCTAGAGCTACTCAAAATACCACTGCTCTTAGCCCAAACCCTTCATCCCCTCAGTCACTGGGTGTGTACCCCCCTTAAGTCCCTCAGTAACCTTCAGTCCTTCCCTGTCCTACAGCCCTATTGTCAGGGTAGTGACTCTTGCCTATGTCCTTAGTCTTAACCTTTGAGTCTTCAACCAACCCTATCTAGTCAGTCATAACACTCAGGCATCTCAGTATCATTCTATGTTGTAAATGAGGAGTGAACTTATAACTGTTGATCAACTGCTATCCTACTTCTATTCTGCTGGGATTCAATTATAATTTGTATCTGAATATATCATCATCTCCCCAATTTCCTTATGGTATGTTCATAGTTTAAACATTCTGCTACCCTTCTTGCAACTAATGATATTTTCTGATTTTGCATTTACCTTATTATAGCAGCTGTACATTTGGTAATATTACTCTAGTAGTTTGAGCATTACAATGATCTTGTAGAATCAATTAGTATCATAATTATGCCAAAGGATTGATAGATAGATTTTAATCATTTACCAACTAGTACCAGCATAAAACAGGATGTTCATATTTTAAACTTTATGTTATTTTCCTTGCAACTACTGATACTCCCTGATCCTGTATCTAAATCATTATAACAGCCATGCATGTGTTGGTACTACTTTGATAGCTTAAGCATCATAATTCCATATCTTGACAATGCTGAACTAATTATGCCACAAGGCTGATAATCATTCACCAAGTATATCAGTAATAAGATAACATTTTCCATAATATGGATTTCTCCTACTATCTGTTCATGTTCTTAACTTGCTGCTGTCAACATAGCAATCACTAATATTCTCTGATCTAGGCTTAGCTTTTTGTGTCAAGTTTATATATGTTTGTGAAGTCCATCTGGTTATATCAACTCCGCAGATTTCCTGATGACTAGTTGCAAAGTGCGCCGATTGCGTCTGCCCGCACAAACGACTCGTGTGTTCAACAAGAAATTACTGCCTCTTCGTCATGAAACTCATATCCACTTTTCATTCACCATCATCTGTTCTCGATTCTTTGAAATGCTCGTTAGCAGACGAAAATACATCCGAGTTTCTTGTCGTTGCCAAACTAAACAGGGTAGACATTTACTCTCTGCAGCCACAGGGTCTCCACTACGAACAGGGAGTAGAGATATGGGGAAGGATACGGACAATAAAATGGGTTCCAATTGTGGTATTTCATCATATCAGCGTGTCTATTCTTTCAGTGATGGTTGGATGTTTGACAGCAAACCACTAGAATAAGCTTATTGGTCCTTACCGATCATCCGGACCCTGAGCTTGTGTTTTTAACCTTCGATGTCCCCGAATCTGGCAAGAAAAACCTCTGCGTCACTAGGCATCTCACTCTGTTCGAGAGAAATGCACGACCAGCAGAATTCTGCCATGACGTGCTCGTGGACCCGTCAGGGACCATAGCTATTGTGAGCGTTTATGCGGGGAAACTCAAGATTATCACTCTGACACAAGAAGGTGGCTATGAGAAAGACTTCGACTCTTCGTTCGCGTTCCATCGTTTCATCTGAAGTTATGGTATGGCTAATGAGATGCACGACAGAATTCTGGAGCTGAACCTTCTCAGTCTTGCCTACATTTCCACGTCCACTGAGTCCCTTACGCTTGCTATGCTACACTTTGATTTCCAGCGACGTCTTCAACTTCTGTCTCGCGATATCCAAATCGACGATGCTCAGCTTTCCCCAACACCATCCCAGCTACTTCCCCCGTTCACGCTTCCTGGAAAGTGGTTCTCTATCGAAGAACAGACGCCGCGTTTGATATTTGTTCCTTCTATCGAAACGAGCGATAATGAATCGGAAGGTGGAATGCTAGTCATTGGAGGGCAAAAGATTCTACTCTACGAGTTAGCATCTAGTGACATCCTCGAACACAATCTTCGCAAGAGCCGCCGCATGGAGAAAAGGAAGAAGAGCAAAAATACAGAAGAAGTTGCCAATGCGAAGCAAACGGAAAAAGAATGGGAATGGAAGAAGGAGAAAGCGAGTGCAATGATTACCTGGCCGTGGTCCGAAGTCACTGCGTGGGTTTTCTCAGCCTGATCAACGATACCACTAGAATCGACATTCTCATTTTTTAAATGTGACAGGTTCTGCCCACTGACTCAGGAAAATGACACGATATTGATAGGCGACAAATATGGAAGGCATGCAATTTTATATGTCGACAGGACTCATGGAACAGTTTTGACACTTGTTGCTTTGGGAGAAGTGCGTCGCACTTCTCAGCTTTTGGCTCAACTAACCTATGAGTCTCCTCAGGCATCATCTCCCACGACTTTAACTTACCTGGCTAACCGGGTGTTTTACCTCGGATCTCATTTCGGTGACTCGCAGCTACTCCAGATTAGCTCATCCCCTGTTTTCGGCTCGGATTGCCGTCCAACATTACCCATTCCCGCGTCTGTCCCCAAACCTAAAGATTTGAGCCTCAAAACCAAGAACAAATCGGACGAAGATGGGGAAGGGATCATTGTCAATGGAAATGGTAGTCATCTGATTGAGCTAGAAAGATCTAGCAACGTCGCGCCAATTGTTGACGGTATCCTTGTTGACGTGGATGACAGTGGTCAGGTGCGTAACATTTTGGGGCTTGGACAATATTGACGCTTTTTACAGAACGAAATTGTTACGTGTTCAGGGGGACGAAATACAGGTTCACTCAAAGTCGTCAAGAGTGGCGTTGACTTTAGGGAAGCGGCGGTCGTGCATGGTCTATCTAATCTTGACCGCATCTGGACTCTGCGTGAAACATACAAAGATCGGTGTGTAGGCGTCGATGACGCAACTTGTCGATACTCAAGTCTTTCCTTAAGGGTGACGACCCATATTGTAGCATCAACTCTCCAAGAAACGTATGTACTCCGTTTCGAGGACCCCCAAGGAACTATAGTTTCCAGTGTCGGGGGTTCCGACAAGGGCTTTCTATCGTCCCGGACGCTGGCAGTCTCCAATATCCAGCGGCGAATTCCACGTGATGGGACGACTTCAAGTGCTTATGTCGATTCTTCTCTAGTCATACAGGTCGTCCCTGAAGGACTTCTCCTACTAGACTACGATCCCAACCTGCGAGAGTACACCCGGATAGGCGATGTTTGGACATTGGATAAGTTTTCCGATGGCAACCCTGCCAGCTGGGCGCGGGAGATTGTGGCTGCGGATATCAATGCGAGTCAGGTCGTCATTGCCCTTAGTCGGGGCAGATTGGTTCAACTTAACCTCGATGGTGATCGCTTCGTGAAGCAGCGGATGAGAGAGTTTGTGGAGCCTCGCCCGTTCAACTGCACCGCAGAAATCTCGGCTGTGACATGCCTACCCCCTGACGGCACGAAGTCATACACGATGAATATTGCCGTTGGATTTTGGATGTCTAAGGTCGTCAAGATCCTGTCCCTCTCGGAGCGCGGTACTTTGAAGGACGTCTGTGAAACAAACGAACTTCCGGCTGCACCACGATCCTTACTACTGTACAACTTTACGAGCGATCCCAGAGGAAAGCCCCCACAGTCACACCCGCACCTTCTTGTAGGCCTCGTGGATGGCTCTCTCGCAACATTTACGTTCCAAAACGGGACGCTAGGAGACCAGAAGCTTATTTCTATTGGTAACCTTCCAGTAACAATGCATACTTGCTCCATCAAAGGTCGCTCGACGGTGTTTGCCTGTGGGAGTCGAACATCAATATTGTTTTGGGAAAGAGAACGTCTGCAACACTCGCCCTTGATGCTAAAGGTAAATGATCTAGTTTGTCGTAATTAACAACTTGACTGAGCGAACCACATAACAACGTACAGGACGTCGGTGCAGCCGCCGAACTAAATACAACAGCGTACCCCTTTTCGGTGATCCTGGCTAGCCTGGATTCTCTCGTCATCGGAGCAGTGGCTAACTTCGACAAGCTTCATATTCGTTCGGTATGTCACAATCCCATGACCTTTAAACTTCTGACTGTAGGATAGATCCCTCTGGGCCTCAGCTCTCCACGCCGCATCATCCACAGCCCGGAGTTGGGAGTGTTTGCTGTTGCCTGCACCCAGTCCACACCCACGCAGGTTGGGCAGGCAGAGCTTTTCGCTTCCACGGTACAGATTTTCAATCATACCTCTTTCGAAAGTTAGTGGCAGTTTGGACCATTACGTTCATAGACTAATCTTTGGGCCCACAGAACTCAGTGAATTTGAAGTCGACCAAGGCGAAGAAGTAACTTCTCTTCACGCTTTCTCGGCGACCCTGTCAGGTGCTTCGACGTCTTTTCTATGTGTAGGTATCACTTCGTATGATGACAGAGAGCGGGAGCCTTCTCGAGGGAGACTCGTACTCTTACAAGCAAACGGCTCGCGGGCCTATTTGGTTGTGATGGCATCCATTATCGTTCAGGGCTGTGTGTATGCGATCACCTCGATGCAAAATATGATTCTTGCAGCTGTAAATAGTTCCGTGAGTGTAGCTGTGAGTTTCTGCTAGCACCAATTAACCGGCACCTCTTCAGGTCATTGTCTACAACGTTGACGGGACAGAGAAGCAGGTCTCGATGACGCAATCTACAGTGTTCAACCACAACTATCTCATCACCACCCTCGTTTCCCGGGACGATCAACTGCTTGTTGGAGATGCTCTCACCTCTGTATCCTTACTGAAACTCAGGGGTTCCCAAATTGAACCCATCGCTAAGGATTACGGATCTTTGTGGCCAACTTGCGCGGAGCTGTTGGACCACAATACTATTATCGGAGGAAATGTAAGGACATGTTTTCTACCTGCTCACAATTTGAGCTCATGTCGATCTTCAAGAGCGACTACAATCTATTCTCCTTCCGACTCCAAGTGAACGAACTACATAAAGTACTTGAGCGCGAAGGTCACTATTATCTGGGCGACATCGTCAACAAATTCTTACCTGGTAAACTATATTGTATCTCCTGCGATTCCCATAGGTACTGATTCTGTCATGAAGGCTCCCTTGCTACCCACGATGTGTCGGTTGACATCCCGATGATGCCCAAACAAGTGTTTTTGACCCCAGCTGGCCGAATTGGTGTCATCGTTGATGTGACTGACGATGAACTATCACTTCACCTGACGGCCCTACAGAGGAACCTGTCAACCTTTTACGAACTCGAAACTGGTGTCAGCCATTCAAAGTAAGGGCTTCTTCCTCGAGAGTTCTCCAGCTGCTAATGTGTGCCAGGTACCGCGCACCCAAGAATAACAACGGTCAAAGTGATCTCGAGGCAACCTCCATTGGCTTTCTTGATGGGGATTTCTTGGAACTGTTCCTCCAATACATGCTCGACGAGCAGGCTCTCACACAAATTATGGAGGGTCAGTCTGAGCCTGAGCGACTGACAATTACGCCAGACCGGCTGCAGAAAGTCCTGGAAGGACTGCAGAGCTTGCATTGAAATGATTGTATGAAATAAGTACTTCACAAGAAAGGAATGAAACTGTACTGCTCCATATGATAGATCACTTGGTTAGTTACATAAGGGTGACTTGAGAGAGCGAAATCAAGACTGAAGACTAGTCAAGAATCTAATAGGTGCGTAAAATACCATGGCTAGCTCCATATCAGCTTGATCATCAGATACCCCAGGAGCAAAATAGAAACCTGAGACGAGAACCAGGTAACTGCAAGTGCATCAAAGTTAGCCGGTTACTTTATTTCTGCGGTTGAATGATATACCTCAGAATGAGAATACTTCCTCGATGGTAGTTGCTCTTAGCTTCGATATACGTATAAGTCATCAGGAATACTGCAAGGATGATGACCACAACGTCCCAACGTGGGAAGATAAGACTAACATCGGAGTTGTGGTGATCCATGATTTGGCAAAGCAGAAGGGAAAAGAACCTACGTAAACGAGTATGCAATCTCTCCCATCTTCTCCGGAGCATACCAGGCGGAAAAGGCGACCATGGCAGGGATTTGGAGAAGACACACTTGAAGCGCATACGCAGAACCGATTTCCATACTATGATCGGAGACTTTAGCAGACAAAGATAGATCATTGAATAGCGCAAACCTCAACGCGATATTCCCATTCAAAGCGAATGAAATAGCATTCATGAATTCAGTAGTATTGGGGACTAGGGCAAAAAGAGTTATGCCGAGAAACTTCTCGTCGATGCCTGAGCCCTCCAACACGACGTCCACGACATCGACCAGAAGCTCTGAATACTTTCGGTAAATGAAGAACAATACTGTTGAGGCGAGACGTACCTGCAATGATTGCATAGAGGACAGTGCATGCCAACAAAACAGCAGCACTAGTTGTCCTACTCCATTCCGGAGCCTCGTGCCCACCATGGCCGCTAGCACCAGTATCCGTGTCGCCTACCACAGATGTCCTAAATCGCGCTGAAGAGATGGCCTGGCCTTGTTGATGTCTTAGTGCACTGACAGTTGCAACCGCAACAGCCCGTGTGAAGTCATCCTTGGTCAAGTTCTCGGGTAGCTGTGTGTTTTTGATGGCAAGGTCAACACTCTCCATGAGGGGAGTCAAGTGCTGGGTCGGGGGTGGAGGCGCATACGATACACGCCTAAGCGTAGGCGAGACGGGAGAACGGGACATTGTGGCTTGCTGCTGGGACGGGGAGGACTCAACATGTTTTGGAACAGAAGTCTGTAGAGTAGAAAGCATATCATACTGCTCGGCATAAGCAGGATCCAGATGTTTTTGTGTTTCCCGGACGGCCGGTTGTGGTACGATGCTGGAACTGCGCTGATTCCCAGATGGACGGTGTGCAGGCAGAATTTCGAGAGACTGTAACAGGGGCTGAGGGTTTTGCCAGATCTGGGTAGCATGGGTACGCAGAGAAAACCACAATCCTACAAGATAAGACTGCAAAACCTCAGTAGCTTCAGGGGGATGAAAACTTATCAGGAAACTCACAAACACAAGAATCACTGCACAGAAGTACATCAAAGTCTTGACGGTAGATTGGTAAAATGGATCATTGATGGGATTGGGGTGTTGATAGTAACAGTGATCACACTTCCAGTCTGGAGTACTTTGGCGCGGACCATCAGGACACCCGCTGCAGATTAACTGGAACTAAGATCACGAAAAACATGAGGTCAAGGTCAGAAAATGCGATGATATAGGGTACTTACGTTCCCGTAGATCTGGTAGAACAATGTTGGGGTAAGTGTACCAATGAAAGCCATGATTAACATCATGCTCGTGACTCCTGCACTCTTGGCATTAAACTTCTGTTCCTTCTTCCTGAGAGCGCCGGCGCACATGCTCGTGCCAGGCATCAAGAGAACCCCTGCGAGTAGACTCCCAACGATCGATCCTTCGACAAGATGCCCCCTCCCTTGTTTAAGGGCAATGGAGTACAGTATGACCTCGATGAAAGAACCAAACGTCGCATTAATGACAGCACCCATGCCAATCGACGACTGAGCTGATATGGAAGCGACGGCCATGCCAATGAAGTAGGACAATGGTATCACGCTTGCAAGACTCAAGATGAATATGAGTGTTTGAGAGGTGAAGAAGGCAAGGATTGCTGGAACATGTGCAGAGTGCTCGGCCAAAGGAACCAGGACGAAGCCGTCGAATATGACGAAAAATACGAGAGCGAGGAGGTTGATAAAGAATATGTTAACTCCACCAACGGTGTACTTGTAATATTTCCACCCTATCGCGCGATACACGCAAAGTAGCACTGTTGATCTTGGTGAACCTCGAGTCGAAGGGGCAGTTTGACCTTGGGATAGTCGGGGATGTTTAACAGAATATTCCACCGGAGCTGCGGCCGCAGAACTGGAAGTATCAGTTAGCGGGGTGGACGGGGCACCTGATTGAGTGGATGCAACGATGACCACAGGACGCGAGGCGCAAAAGCGGAGTCTGGTCGGGTTAGATACCATGTAATTTATTAACGCCCAATTCAGCTTTGCCATAGGAATGGTGATAATGAGTGCCCAGCACGCGATGCAGGTTAAGAACATGAGGGGTGCGATCACGACGCAGAATGCGATCCAGAAAACGGTACGTCCCAACCAATCTTCGGATACACTTCGGTACATGTTGATCGAGGTAGGCGTAGCCCCGTAGGACTTTGAGGGCAAGAGGAACTGATCTGCATGAGCCGTTGGGAGTAAGGATGTACACTCAGTGAGAGTAGAGGCCTCGGCATGCGGTTGGATGACGGTGGTCGCGGATTGTGAAGCCCCATCAGTGTGGCCGTTCTCTTCCAGTTGATTTTCCTCGTCGCCACCGTCCTCACTATCACCTTCAACATACTTTCCAAAAGGCCATGCAACGTACCAGCCCAGGCCAAAGACCAAGGTGGAGTACCTGCGACCCCCCAAAGGCACGAAATACAGGAAGGCCGAGACAGCAAAGCATGACATGGCCAACCACCAACCAAAGCAAAGGACCCAGAAAACGTTTCCGGGCAACAGATGGCGTTCTGCCTGTGCTGAAGGGATTGAATGGAGCGCAGCATCTGCGTTACGTGTGATGGATCTGGACTTCTTGTATAGTGCGGGTTTCCAGATACGCAAACCGAAAGGATGCTCGACATTAATGAGAGATTGACGATCTTTGAGCGTGATAAGATCGTCCTCCTCTCTCGCGCGTTCGGCGTCGTCGCTCTCTGGACTGTCGTCCGAGTCGGGAGAGTCGTCAGCAACATCCTTTCCGCTTGGATGACGATCGGGCCGCGCGTCTTGTTCGTACGGCTGATCCTCCGTGTCGACGTGTTCGACTTGACTGAGCACAGTGGTTTCTCGGAAGCCCCTCGTGTTGCCGCGGGTGCTACTCAGGCTGGTGCTTCTAGCTCTGTGCTTGGCAGAGCTGACGGACCTGTTCTGTTGGTGGGGTTGATGGGACGCGGGGGAGAGGGAACGACTAGACGACTCGGAGAAGGGGGGGGATCCTTGGTGCACTTCCAAGCCTGGAGAGGTACGACTGCGGCGAGCATGCGTGCCCACAATGGGTTGTGAGGAGGCACTGAGACCGTCGTCCTGACCACCTCCTGACTGAGGTTCGTCGTAGAACATGGCAGCTTGAAACGGGTACACAGCGTGGCAGAACAAGTCACCGCACTTTACATAAAAGGTCCTCTCTTGGCTACCCGTAGGCAAACCCTCACTATAAGTAGTAGGAAGACAGTCGTTCTTAAGTACTTGGCAACAGACACACGATTCACCCATAATAACACAGAAAGCATAATATAAAAACACGGCCGACAGAAAGATGTAGATATATAAATTAGTATGTACGGGCCAGCTCCTTTACTTCCGCAACAACTTCTCTCGCAGCTCGGCGCCCTTCAGCTGAGCTCGCAAATATTCCAGACGGTCTTGGTATCTAGCAGTAACTTCCTGCCGCCGACGCCGGATATCATGAAGCTCGGATTCCATAGCTGTCATCTCAGGGTCTTCCTCAAGCGTCATCGAACCCTGGAACCTCGCAAGGTTGACGCTCGATACACTTCCCAGCTCTCCCAATCGTGCATGTGCCAGCGCGGGTGGAGTAGGTGGAACACGAGCGCGAGAGGACAACGACGACATCGACCTCTTTCGATGTGCCGCAGTGGAGGTTGCTAGCGGACCTGCTACTCGAAGTGATGGATTAAGACGGTGGGAGCGTGGTTGCGAGACGTTGGTCCCATATGACGTGGTTGATCGGAGAGAGAGACCGTCAGCATCCGAACCGTGATAAGAAGTTCCCCGACCTGATGCGCTACTACCAGCAGCAAGAGAATAATCGCTATTTTCTCCGCCAGCCCTTCGGCTCATAGCAGATATTGACGGTGAACGGGGTAGCGGTGCGTGGCCTGGCACATACCGACTCCGAGTCAATGCACTGAGCTCTAATCCATTGAAAGCATCGAGTAGCCTCCGTCCTTCCGCCTCCATGGCCTCGATCTCGAAACGAATGTCTTGAGATGATTTAACTGTATCGTCTGCGTGTGACGAATCGCTTGTAAGGATCGAAGGGGAATGTTGTAGATCATGATTACGATTTGAGAAGGAAGAAGGGGGTGTCTCAGTGCCCATCCGCCGCGCGCCCCGATGGATCGAACGGAAAGAGGTGCTGCCAAGTAAACGATGCTCGGTGTGCGATTTCGGGTTTCGCGAGTCGGGTACCAAGGCTGAGCTGGCACTTATCATGTCCACGGGTACCACCCTGCGCTTGAGCGTGCTCGGGGCTAAGGAGCTTAGAGTGAATGCACTCGATGATTCGCTGATAATGCTATCTTGTATCGAAGTAGCGCTGATGCGACGGCTCCCACGCTTGAACCAGTTCGACACCGTTGATGAGATGGAAGACCTGGACCGGACGGAAGGCGTTCGGCGAGCCTTGGACTGGAACTGACGTGGACTATAAGCCATCGAGTTCAGTTGCGAGGCTGCGATGAAGCTTAGTCAAGGTGTAAGATGAAATATAGCACTGGTTGACGAACTATCGTGAAGCGAATAGCTCTGAGAGCCTAGAGGGACGACCGGCGTCTCGGTGGGAATGGCGCTACCGCCAGCCAAACGCTCGAATATGTTCTGCCGCAGGAGCCGGTATTCCTCGTCACTGAGCACAAAAGGAGAAGATAAGAACTTGTCACGGGTTGTCAAAAAGGACATACTTTAGCAAGCCTTGCGCGTTGGCTGCTGCCAATTCGTTGAGACGCTGTGCGAGGGTTGAACTGTCCTGCCAACGTGAACCGTCGATAGACCTAAGCAGAAGACGAATACGGACGTTATTGCATCTGTGTGAGCTCGAGGCGGCGATCTGGGACTAGACGGTTCGAGGGGTCGCAGCGGCGAACTCGGGGAACGACTGGGACTTGAATGAGCCGCGGAATCTCGGTTGACGGATCTATGTGGCCGGGTGGCAACATGCAAAAGTTGAGGTGTAGAGACGGCTGAAAATGTTTCCCGTTGCTTTCCTTTGTATTTACCATACTGCATGAGGGTCTCAGTGCGAATGGAGGAATGAATGTGAGAGTACGGACGAATCGGGAACGGATGACCTGAACCACAGATCTGTCATCCTCGAAGAAGGAGGTATCTCGAGGTGTTCTGGACGAGAAGAAACCCATTAATGCCAACGAGGGAGATGAACACTCAAAAGGGTCGAGGCATCACTCATGGAACGGGGGTAAAGTCGGGTGCCAGGGGGGTCTTCATTTCCCGGTTAATCACAACGAAACGAGACAGACAGCTGACACCCTGTCCACCCAGTTTGTTTAATGTCGGCTCCGTTGCCTGAGAGTGAGAGCGTGTTGAACTTACATACTGCTAACACTTGCTCCCAGTAGTACGGTCATGTCAGTCCTTCTCAGGAACGGGTGTATCCTCCAGACGCTGGTACCCATGAGCTGCCATGGCCTCGTGCTTCGCATGAGATGTCAACGAACGATCGTTGCGCGGTGTTTTTCCACCAATATTAATGCCGGTATTCCACCACCATTGAGCGGGGTACGGGTCCTCGATCTAACCAGGGTATTGGCTGGCCCAACCTGTTCCATGCTCTTGGCAGACTTGGGGGCCGATGTCATCAAAATAGAGGAAATCACCAGAGGAGATGACACACGTCAGTACTTCAGTCGTCACATCGTGGTTTCACCTGACTTTTGTTTGATGGGACCTCGCGGCGTCAAACAGGATCATGGTCTCCCCCTTCTGCCCCTATGGCAGAGGATGTACCCGAGGAGGCTTCTCATCTACCACCAGAGTCCGCTTACTTCCTTGCTGTAAATAGGAACAAAAGATCCATCACAGTCGACTTCAAACGGGCAGAGGGCCTCGAGATTCTGCACAAGTTAGTGCGATCTTCCCATGTCCTGGTCGAAAACTTCGTTTCTGGAAAGCTCGCTACTTTGGGTCTTGGCTGGGAAGATTGTCGAAAAATTAACCCTAGGCTCGTCTACGCATCAATCACTGGTATTCCTTGCTCCTCCCAACATATTCATGATACAATATTGACCGCTTGGATGAAGGTTATGGGCAGACAGGCCCTTATCGCGAAGCCGCCGGCTACGACGTTATAATAGAAGCAGAAGCAGGCCTGATGCACATGTTAGCGTGTTGTCTCTATACCCTCCGTTCCAGTATGCTTATCAACTGTCACAGCACAGGCGAAGCTGATCGTGCCCCATCCAAGGTTGGAGTTGCTGTTACTGATATCATGACGGGTCTCTATGCCCACGGTGCCATTATGGCAGGATTGCATTCTGCGAACCAGACTGGCCAAGGCGTGTGGATTGACTGTAACCTATTTGAGACTCAAGTGGGCACGCTTTTTATGTATTCATGTTCACCCCGCTCAGGTCGTCTAGTTAGCGGGGCTTGCTAACATTGCTTCTAATTACCTCATCGCTGGGCGAGAGGCTTCTCGGCACGGAACTGCGCACCCTTCCATAGTGCCGTACCAGGTTTTCCCCTGCAAGGACGGCTTCCTAATGATCGGTGCGGGCAACGACAAACAAGTAATATCGTTTATTCATTCTAGCCCATGCCAACGGAGCCACTGAAGTGAATTGGTGTGTCACAGTTCAGGCTTCTCGCTACCACGATCCTCGGGAAGCCCGAGCTTGCAGATGACGTTCGCTTCTCAACAAACTCGGCTCGTGTCACCAACCGGGAGGCGCTGGTCGACCTGATCTCCTCAGCGCTGAAACGACACACGAGAGACCACTGGATCGGACAACTGACTGGGATTGGGTTCGTATCGTTCAGAATGATATGCATTGAGATGTGGAAGTGACCACCTTGATCTATGCAAGGATCCCGTTTGGACCGATCAATAATATCAGCCAAACGTTTGCACATCCACAGGCGATCGCGCGCAAGATGACAGTGGCAATTGACGTGCGTGTTTCGTCCGTGCAACGTGGTCGCAGGGCTAGAAGAGTCGTTTTCGGATAGCACCCCCGTGCAGGCAAAGTTCGTATGGTCGCACCACCGGTCACCTATAACGGCAAGAGGATGCCGGTAAGGCTACCACCTCCATGGCTGTCACAACATACAACGGAGGTATGTATGAGCGGCGCTTGCATGTGGGGATGAGGGTGCATCTGATGCGGTGATCGTGCAGATCTTGGAGGAGTTAGGGTACTCGGATAAAGAAATCGCGAGGCTGCGTGCGCATAGGGTGGTGTAACGTGTGTGTGGCACTGGGCGATTCGATCAGCAGGGTAGCGTCTTGTCGGACGTCCGCTGTGGGTCGGGAGTATGGTCTGGGTATTTGCAATCTCATAAGAGGGTTTTCCATTGGAGGCAATGGTTGTGCCAGGGGGGTACATTCCGGGCACAATGCTGTGATGTGATCTCAAGGTCGATAATCAGTCGACTGTCCAGTTATGTACTTGGCTCCGGACGAGATTCCGTCCGACTTGTAGCCTATTTCATACTTGTTTACCCTTGCTATTCTCTGCTCTCTCTCTCTTGCCTTTCCATGTCCTCCCGCTTCGCCGACCCAGCAACGATGCGGACGAGGTCACCCATCTACCCCGACGACACTCCCAAACGACCCCCGCCTTCCCCCTCTAGCAAGGCACCCCCACCAAAGAAGCTCGACCCAAAGTCCCATCCCGTCTCCGAAGAGCCCTGCCCTACCAAGGCCGTCCTATCAGACTCGCACCCAGAATCATGTACGGACAAGGTATCTCTCTCCGTAAGCGACGCACGCTAGCTAGCGCTAACTATCTTCCAAAGTCGTTGAGCAATCGCGTCGTCGTCGACATAGAGGTGTTCTCACAGATACTCGAGCTGGACGATGGTGACGGTCAGGAGTTTTCCCGAGAGATGGTCGACGAGTATCTCGATCAAACGCAGTCAACTATAAAGGTCATGGACGAATACTTGTGCGCCGGTCTGTCCCTCTAGTGTACCATTGACGTCTTACTTGCTCTCAGCGGAAAGCATGAGTTGACACAGCTCGGCAAACAGGGCCACTTTCTCAAGGGCTCCTCTGCTGCGCTGGGTGTCGTTCAGGTGCAGGAAATCTGCGAGAAGATACAGCATCTGGGCAATCGCATCGATCCAGACAGGCCCGAAGTAAAGATATCCGCGGAAGATGCGTTTGCAAAGATCAAGCCACTATTAGCCCGTCTGAAAAACGAGCACATGGCAGCGGACAAATGCCTCCACAAGTACCTCGATGGAGGTCAGAAACCCAGGATCTAACAATGATTGCTGTGCAACGGTGTGGCTCGGTGTGGGCTGCGGGGGCCACATATACACAGGAGACGTTCGCAGTATCGGAGCACAGTCTGGTACTTGCTGCGACATAGGAAGACTGTATCAATCTTGTACTCTGACCCATCTTATCCCCCCTGTTTGTCGTCCGCCATTATCTTGTTCTCACAGCGCTGCTCCATTACATACATACGCCTTAGTTCCTGCCGAGACGCTGTGTACACTTTTTAATTACCGTTTACATTCAAGCTCAAACTTTGCTTGATTTGCTCTACGATAACCAAAGATATCAATCACTCGCTTTCTGCCTTTGCCGGATTCGACCAACCGTTCCTGGATCACCGCCCGTGACTCATCTGCCATGAGCCATCAAGGTCTTGCCCTGCCCACCCCGGAACAATTCCCTGCCTTTCCGTATGACCCGCCGTATTCAATACAGACCGACCTCATGAGACACGTCTATTCCTCTATCGAAAAAGGACACGTCACGATTGTCGAGAGCCCAACGGGCACGGTGCGTGCTTAGTGAGACCATCCCCCCCAGTCGATGACCTCTGCTGCAGGGAAAAACACTGAGTCTTCTCTGCGCAAGCTTATCTTGGCTCGCCGACGAAAGGGACCGCGCGCGCAAAGGGGAAATTTCTCAACAAGCAACACAGACTGACGGTGAGACACGTTCGCTCCTGGTGAGGTCGCGTGGCTCATTCACTACTGCTTGGCGTACAGAACCGGCATGGGTATCCATCCAATCAGCTCAGATAAGGCAAAGAGGCCTCGAGGCGCAAGATCGCGAGTACGAAGAAAGGCTGGCAAAAGCGAGAAAGGCTGAGGTTCGTTTGCGCGCGTTAGCAAACGCAAGGGTCACGAAACGTCCGGTATGATCGTCCAAGCTCGTATTCATGACATTTGACCCCGGTGGATAGCGCGTTTCCGCACAAATTACGCAACCTACTGATGAAGACAATGAAGAACGCTACCTTCCTGATCGTGAAATGGATGAGACAGAAGACAACATCTCTCCCGCTGTTCGTGCACTGGCTGCAAAGTACGTTGTAGTCGACTGTGCCGTGAAGTTATCCTTGAGTTCACTCCTAGGCTTAACAAGACTACCTCATATCATGAACGTGTCGATCCTCAGGAACCAGCGTGCACCAAAGTCTACTATGCCTCCCGTACCCATTCCCAGCTGACACAGATTATCCCTGAACTTAAAAAATTAAAGTTCAAGCATGTCTCATGCATCCAACATTCTTCCCATGGGCATGGTCACGAGGCTAGCTCAATTCCACTCTGGCCAGGGCAAATGAAAAAGCGAATCTTACCTGGGGATGAAGGGGATGGGATGTATGAAGAAGATACCGATCGACGGCAGTGGCGAACCGTGTCTCTCGGGTCACGTAAACAACTTTGCATTAATGAGGATGTAAGATCGAAGCCGGGTGACCTGGATGAAAAATGCCGTGAACTGCAAGATGGTGCAGAGTCTGTTTGATGTTATGCCTGCCAGTCGGCTGACATGGGAGTAGGGCTCAACGGACGACGATGTCCGCATCTTCCGCTTCCGGAAGACCAAGTACGCTTGCTTGACCTCCGAGACCAAATTCTGGTCTGTTCATGACTTTATCCTTCTACTATCCGCATTCACGGCTTTTTTATAGGGATCTCCAAAAGATATTGAGGGTCTCTCCATTGCAGGAAAGAATGCTCAGACATGTCCGTATTATGGTTCTCGCAAGGCAATCCCTCAAGCAGAGGTTCGTCGTCGACGTTCCTTACCTTTCTTTCCACACCTCCAATTGCATGTCTCAGCTTGTGACATTGCCATACAATCTTTTATTGCAAAAGGCAGCGCGAGACGCTCTGGGCATAGACCTATCGAACCAGGTCATCGTAATCGACGAAGCTCATAGTAAGTGGCAGCGTTCCAGCGTCTATTCCAGGCATGTATCACTCCTTAGATTTGATCCCTACTTTACTTTCATTATCGAGCGTCCGTGTGACATCTCATGTATTGTCAAAGTCATTAATCCAGGTCACGACATATTATGAGAAATTTCGGACCCGGCTTTCCGCACTGCACAGTCTTCACCTCAAGCGCCTCATCAGCTACATGGAAGCGATTCGGATTGTCATGGAGGACTGGATGGTGTCCAAGCCGAAGGCTGGTACGGATGGGAGAGTCGAAGTTTTCACGGTATCAAGCTTTATGGAAAAGCTGGGAACGAAGGCGATGGGTATCAATTTGCTTGAAATTGAGGCATACTTGAACAAGAGCAAAGTGAATCGCATTTTTTTTTTGGATTCGAACATCTTTAATGGTAATACAGATCGCAAGAAAAATATCTGGTTACGCTGACGCGGTGTCAACTCAAGAGGGCGGAAGTGAGCATTTACGCTTTCTTACATGTCTCTCCAGCTAATGTTATATCAGTGAATGCGTCCAGGAAACAAACAAGTCGAGGTACTCCACCGCTCCATTCAGTTGAAGCATTCATGGTTGGGCTTGCCGGCGCGAGAGAAGGTGACTTGCGTTTGCGTCATTCTGAGGACAGTCATTCGAGAATAATGAATCACTAGATGGACGCATCATTCTCTCTCTTTCGAGTAACGGCACGCAAGAGTTGGAGATAAAGTATCAACTTCTTAATCCTTCGACGACGTTTCGCGAAGTAGTCGACAGCGCGCGGTCAGTCATATTGGCAGGCGGAACTATGTCTCCAGTTTGTGGTTTCACGGCTATGCGAGTTTTTTGAGTTGATGAAATAATAGATGCCGGATGTAGTCGCGCAGCTATTTTCTTGGTTACCCTCTGAGCGACTATCGACCTTCTCCTGTGGGCATATCGTTCCGCAATCGCATGTCCAGACGTTATGTGTTACCAGGGGTCCAATAGGCTCTCTTCTGGAGTTCAAATACGGCCAGCAGGCCGATCCTCACTTGCTTAATGAGTTGGGACAGCTTATCCTGAACCTTTGCAACGTGGTTCCTGGAGGGATGGTGGTATTCTTCCCATCATACTCGTCTTTGAACTTGGCCCGAAAAGCTTGGGACACAACAAAACATATGGATAAGTTTGGAGCAAAAAAAACGGTTTGTTTAGTCTTCCATAATACAATGAGGGGTTATTGAACATACTGCAGGTATTCTTGGAACCCCAGGCCAGCAGCGGTGTGGACTCGACATTGCGAGACTACGCAGACGCGGTAAAAACATTGGTTTGTTTTTCTTGAAATTACTCCAAGTAGCTACTCCTCACTATTCGTTAGGCGACCAATCTATCGGACAAGAGAACAGGTGCTGTACTCTTTGCAGTGATCGGCGGGAAGCTTTCGGAGGGTCTGAATTTTTCGGACGAGCTTGCGCGAGCGGTTGTCGTTATTGGCCTCCCATTCGCAAATAAGAATTCGCCGGAGTTGCAAGAGCGGATGCGATATGCAAATGAGGTAGAAAAGAGAGCTGGAAAGAAGAGGCATCCAGGGGCTAAGGACGCTGCCTCGGAACTATATGAGAATATGTGCATGAGCGCTGTTAATCAAAGTATCGGTCAGTCGGCCACTCAGCGTCTTGCCATTTCTTACAGTATGATTCACAAAATCATAGGCCGCGCCATTCGTCATCGTATGGATTGGGCGTCACTCATTCTCGTTGACCAGCGTTACTGTTCGGCGAGCATCCACAACAAATTACCCGCGTGGATCCGGGATGGCATTACCGTGTGTGACGGTTTTGGACAAACCATGAAGCATCTCGGCCGATTCTACCGAGAGCGGAAGCAAAACCAGTTTCCTCAGGGAGCGGCTGGCTCCAAGTAGTATAGTCACATACTCGGTACCCGTCTGTGCTACAGAACTCGAATAGTTCATATTTGGTGTCCTCTACACTGTTCAGCGGATGGCCTCTCACGTTACGGCGGCCTTGGGCTACGTACGTTAAGGAACGCGCCGGTTGATGACATAATGCAGCCACACCTGCTGGAGCGTCGTCCGAGTCCGAGCGTCCCTTTCCTCCGTCTTTTTCCTCCAAGTTTTACGTGTCATTGCTTTCCTCCCTGCAATGCTTTCGCGACAGGCAATCAGGCGGTTCCCGTACGTTCTGCGTGCCAGCGCTGGACGCGTTCCTGCTGCAGTAGTCCGTCGTACATTAGCCACTCCAGCGACACCGCCGTCGTCAAACGACCCTTTCGCGAACGGAACGAATGCTTACTATGCCGAAGAGATGTACAGGCACTGGAGGCAGGATCCCCAATCGGTCCATGCCTCTTGGGCTGTCTATTTCTCGGGCATGGAACAGGGTCTGCCTAGTTCAAAGGCATTCCAACCCCCTCCCAGTTTGGTCAGCCCACCCGCAGACGGTGCCCCGGCCCTTCACCCGGTAGGCGGTGCAGAGCTGGACGATCACTTGAAAGTAAGCTTCGCGCTTCCTGTGCGATATTCTTCTCTAATTCGTTTTAGGTCCAACTCCTAGTGCGCGCATATCAAGTTCGGGGACATCACACTGCCGAATTAGACCCTCTCGGTATTCTGGATGCGGATCTTGCAGATGTCCATCCACCTGAACTTGAGCTCAGCCGTTATGGCTTCACGGAACGTGATCTGGACAAGCAAATCACTCTCGGGCCTGGTATCCTTCCCCATTTCGCTACAGAAGATAGAAAATCTATGTCACTTCGCGATATCATAAAGACCTTGAAACGCATTTACTGTAAGTGTTTGGATAATGATGCTAAATGGCACACTAAACTCCGTCAAGGTGGCGCCGTTGGCATCCAATACGTTCACATCCCTGACAAGGAACAATGCGACTGGATCAGAGAAAGGGTTGAAATCCCCAAGCCCTGGAACTACACACTAGAAGAGAAGCGCATGATTTTAGACCGACTCATCTGGTCAAACTCCTTCGAGAAATACATTGCTAACAAATACCCCAACGAGAAGAGGTTCGGATTAGAGGGTTGCGAGGCACTTATTCCTGGGATGAAGGCTCTCATCGACCGCTCGGTTGACAACGGTGTGAAGCATGTCACGATCGGCATGCCGCACCGTGGGCGTCTCAACGTATTGGCGAACGTCATCCGCAAGCCTATTGAGGCTATTTTAAACGAATTCTCTGGTGCGGCGGCCGATGACTCGCCAGCTGGTGACGTCAAATACCACTTGGGCGCCAATTACGTTCGACCTACGCCATCTGGAAAGAAGGTTTCCCTTTCGCTTGTCGCCAACCCATCTCACCTGGAAGCCGAAGATCCAGTTGTCCTTGGCAAAACGTATGCTATTCAGAATTTGGAGGGAGATCAAACCACCCATAATACTGCGATGGCTGTCCTTCTCCATGGCGATGCCGCTTTCGCAGGTCAGGGTGTTGTGTACGAAACCATGGGCTTCCATAATCTCCCGAACTATGGTACCGGTGGCACCATTCACCTCATAGTTAACAATCAGATCGGATTCACCACCGACCCACGATTCTCTCGCTCAACGCCCTACCCATCCGACATCGCCAAGTCCATCGATGCGCCGATCTTCCATGTCAATGGCGATAATGTCGAGGCGGTGACCTTTGTCTGTCAGCTTGCTGCTGACTATCGCGCCAAGTACAAGCGCGACGTCGTGATCGATATTGTCTGCTACCGGCGTCATGGTCACAATGAAACAGACCAGCCCAGTTTCACGCAGCCTCGGATGTACCAGGCTATCGAGAAGCAGCCTACCACCCTAAGTCAATACTCAAAGTTCCTAGTCGGACGTGGTACCTTTACGGAAAATGACATTGAAGAGCACAAGAAGTGGGTATGGGGAATGTTGGAGAAGGCCTCCGCAGCTGCAAAGGATTACGTCCCTACAAGCAAGGAATGGCTCTCGGCGACTTGGCAGGGCTTCCCATCACCCCGCGAGCTTGCAGAGAAACCGCTTCCAACCCGCGCCACCGGCACTGATGAGGTGGTTCTCAAGCGAGTGGGCAAAGCCATTTCCCAGTGGCCATCAGCCTTTACTCCACACCGCAACCTTGCGCGGATCCTCAACCAACGAGGAAAGACTGTTGAGGAGGGCAACAATATTGACTGGTCCACCGCCGAGGCTCTCGCATTTGGTTCTCTTGCTCTTGAGAAAATCCATGTCCGCGTATCAGGTCAAGATGTGGAGAGAGGTACCTTCTCACAACGCCATGCTGTTTTACATGACCAAGCTAATGAACAACAATACATTCCCCTGAACAATCTCGGTTCAAACCAGGCGCCGTTCGTCGTTTGTAACTCATCCCTCTCCGAGTACGGCACCCTTGGCTTTGAGCTAGGCTATTCACTTGTTTCTCCCGATTTCCTCACCATCTGGGAGGCTCAGTTTGGTGACTTTGCAAACAATGCGCAATGTATCATCGACCAGTTCATTGCTGCTGGGGAGCGGAAATGGCTGCAACGCACTGGCCTGGTTATGAGCTTGCCTCACGGTTATGACGGTCAAGGTCCAGAACACTCGAGCGGTAGAATTGAACGCTTCCTGCAACTCTGCGATGACCATCCGAACATCTTCCCTACACCTGAGAAGATAGAAAGGCAACATCAAGACTGCAACATGCAAGTCGTATATCCTACGTAAGCCTTGCTTGCAATAAGCGTACTCTCATTGCTGACACGTTCGCCAGTACGCCATCCAACTATGTGGGTTACATACTCTGAATTAGATTATGACAATTCTAACAAAAGAGCAGTTCCATGTCCTTCGCCGACAAATACACCGTGATTATCGCAAACCAGTATGTCCTCTCCTGCTTTCAAGTCTTTGGCGCTCATCAGGCCAATGTGTTATGACCAGTTGATCCTTTTCTTCTCGAAATCCTTGTTACGTCATCCTAGAGTGCGCTCAGATTTGTCGGAGATGATTGGAGACACACACTTCCAGCGATATCTGCCCGAAATCCATCCGGAAGACATGGCACCGGTTGAGCAGATTCGTCGGCACATCCTTTGCACAGGTGACTTGTTCGCTGCTTCACAAAATCGACTCGCTGACTCAGTTTTCAGGCCAGGTCTACCATACTCTTTTACAAGAACGTGAAGAGAAGGGCATCAAAGATGTTGCCATAAGTCGTATAGAACAATTATCGCCCTTCCCTTATGATCTTGTAAGGTCACTCCAGAAGGCGTTTGGAGTTAACTAATGTTTTGATACAGATCACGCCGCATCTGGATAAATACCCGAACGCGGATCTTATGTGGTGTCAGGTAAATGTCGAGTACTACATCTTTTCTGGAATAATGGTAACACGAGGTTTAGGAGGAGCCACTCAACAATGGAGCATGGACCTATGTTGGTCCCCGTATCCTCACTGCTGCGAATGAGACACAATATCATCGGGGGAAATATCCTTCCTACGCCGGGCGTCAACCAACTAGCTCTGTCGCGACGGGTAGCAAGGTAAGACGCAGCATTGTTTTCTCGTTTGTATTTACAAACATTCTTTGAAGATCCACCACAAAAGAGAGATCGAGGAATTCCTTGCGACCGCATTCGCCGAGAGATGATGTGGTACATTATGTTTACACCAGCTGTTTGAACTACCCTTTGACTACGTTTGTTTTTCCTAATGTCATGTGAATAGATAAGTTAATGGTACACATGCACTACTCGTATCCATGGCCAGCAATCAATGAGTGGGGACTGCTCTGAGCTCGCGAACATGGCACTCATCTACTACACCAATCATTCGGCGTACATGGCCCCATCTTCATTCATAACGACGCTGTTAATCTCTTCAGTTTTCTCATTCTCGTTAGGCTTTTGCACGAAATTGCGAAGTGTCGACTGAAGTTGGTCGGTAGGTATGCCAACGTCGACCTTGGCCTTCTGGGGCTTTCGTTTTCCGGTCGACTCCTGAGACCCAATTATTTCTGCACAAGTCCAGATGAAGGGTGTTTGAACCGTGTCACGATGATAGCTTACCTTCTAGAAAAAGGAATTCTTCCGCTCGACGGACAATACTAGCTACGAAGGGCAGCCTTGCATGAGCAACATAGAACTACGAGGAACAGTGATATCTTACCCACGTCTCGTTGCTGGACGGTCGTTCTCTTCTCTCTTTCAGCGAGTTTCTGACACGCTCGCGAAAGCCTCTTGATAAACTCTTCTGTCGCTAGCGAAATCAGAAACGTCGCGTCCTTGGCGACCATAGGAAGTTCCTACAACGCATACGGTGGCAAGTCACTCTGAGGGGTCTCGGCGCTGCTTCGAAACGCGTCGCCGCCGAAAAGTTGGAACCCACCTTGTCCGCTTTCATGATCTTTTGTACTCTCGAGAAGGGTAAGATTGATTTGCCTGGCTCGCGATCTCGCACTGTATCCCCTTCTTTTAACCTCACTGCCTCTGGTGGCTTGTCTTGCACCGATTCGATTACTTGTGGTGTGATTTCGGCCCCCTCTTCCGCATCATATGCAACCGTTGGCTCTACCTGGACGACTTCTTGTTTCTCCGAGTCTTGTTGTGCCGTAGGTTCGGTAGACATGAGAGGTGCAGTCGATCGCGGAGTTAGACCTATCTTGCATGAGCGCCACAGACGCGCCTGGCGAGCGTGTCGAAATAAATAATCAATTTCAAGTTGTACGTTCGCCCAATGACTCAATTCGTTTGGGAGTCGAACCGGTAAGATTATCATTATGCAGATAAGCGCTACTATTTACAACGTTCATCTATTCATTACCAGCCATGTCAAACAACAGATCCCACCGTGTAATCACCACAGGCAATCTTCATCACTCCATGCGAACTAACTATGGGAAGCACGGCGTGCACAATGTACGGTCACAACTTGACTCTTTTGTTTGCCATGCGATTCCGTTCGACTTACCACCGTGATCATGATGATCGAGGGTAGTACTACAAGCAGGTTCGGCCTTGCGGCGAACGATAGTAAAGATTGCTGAACCTTCTTAATTAAAGATTGGCGCGTCTTATCGTAATCCGCACTTCCCTGGCATCCGTGCATGCATGTTTACCTGGCTCGAAAGGTCAGTGAGCTAAAATATGATATCGTACAGACTTCAACGACGTCCGGGACCCTTGACATCCAGGTGGTGGGCCCGCGAGAATGAGGCTCTCGGTTCCAGACCACCCCTTATCTTTGATATGGCTTGTGGTGCGTTCCACGTCCAATCAATAGAATGACTGAGCGACGAACCAGGTGTCGTCTCAACTGGTAGGCAGGTAACGAGCTTTTATCTATTCAGCATCCAGTGACGCTCAACTTGGCACCCATCCAAAACCTCGATCAAGCGGGGAGGTCACAGTAGCGGCATACGAATGGTGGAAACACGGAATGCAGACCAGCACGAGGGGAACGGCGAACCAAAAGCTTGATCCTAGGTTAAACGAGAGTGATAGACTCGGAGGTGGCTCATCGACCTCTAGCATAAAGCAGGTACCGGACGACCTGTTGATCACCGCCTCAGATCCTGTGAGTATACATGCCAGTTAAAAAATCGTGACCGGTGTTGACACGGAATGGGAGTATACCCATCTGGCTTACGCAGAACGCACTACATTGCCTTGCACGCCGCTCAGTTTTCGAGAAATCTCAGAGGGCTTGCTTCCCTCCACGGTGTCAACTGCGACCTCGATTGGGGTCAGCTTGCCGAGGAGTGCAGACTCACAATTCGATGGGATCGATATGGTTGTCTGTTCCTTTGCGCTGCATCTCGTCGAGTCTTCGTCCGAGCTGTTTGCTCTTCTCCGGGAACTGAGCACGAAGGTTGTTTGGCTCGTGGTGCTAGCACCACACAAGAAACCAGAGGTACATACCTTTTATAACTGATCTATACTCGGATTTCAGTCCGATGATCATAGATCAAAGAAGGGTGGGGCTGGGTGAAATGGGACAGTGAAAGCTGGAGCGAGTGTCGCATGCACGACCACAGAGAATTCGTACTCGAGAGGTGAGCTCATGATCCATCGAAACACGCTTCCGATTGCTGGACACATCTTTTTAGAGTTCACTGTCGAGTGTATCGCAGCACCGACTCAAGGCACGAAGTTGCGGAAAGTGGCGAATAGTAAAATGATGCGGCACAAGCCACTATATATCAATGATATCTAAATCAACGTGCGAGCAGGTTGCGCGCTAAAAGTGTTATCACTCCACCGGCTGCCGCACTCCCAACGACGAGGATGAGCTCACGACCGCCGATGACGACGTGTGGGTAAGATAAGATAACTTGAGACCACCATGATGGGCCTGGGGGTAATGCCACGGGAGTCTGGTCTAAAGAAGCCTCTATGGCGAATGATTCTTGAGGAGCTTCTGCCGACACTTGAGTGATGAGCTCGGTCAAGAGTTTTTCATGAGTTATCAGCCGTTCCTCTAGTCGTGCAGCACCGGCCTCTATCAGTGCCTTTGTCTCGGCCCCCATCTCCTCCACCTTTTTCTCGAACGTCTGTGCCAGCCTCCGCCTCTTCCACGGCTCCACGACGATGATCGCCATGATGAACACGAGGAGGTTGACCCCAAGAACCGCCAAGGACCCGTACGTCGAAGCGCTGCGAACCTTGTCGCTCCAAACCTGTTCCTCGTGGTACCGTGCCAATATCACCCGCATCAACTCTGTAAATTCTCGCTCCACCGCGTCCTCCGAGACTGCGACGTCAGCTTTTGCGCGGGACTCCTCCTGTTCGAGCGAATGGTCTGAACGAACGAGGGACGTGAAATCGCTGACGTCGGTATCGGTCCAACTGGACTTGCGCTGGAGAAGGTCGTTCACGCGGCGTTGGGACACGGAACGCTGGAGGACCGCGAGGTCATAGGCAGTCTTGGTTTCCCTCGCCGTTCTTCGCGCATCCCTGATTCGAGCCTCTTGGACGAGACGTGCGTCGGTGTGTGCGTCACGGAAGAAAGGTCGAAAGTTGAAGCACTGTACCTTGTGCGACGACCTTTGTCTTGAGAGCCTCGATTTCGTCGTACCCCGTCACCCGATTGAGATGCGGGCCAAGCTGTGAGAAGGATGCGGATGCTTTCTTGGAGAATTGGTCCGTATGCTGTCGCAGGGACGAGGATGCAAGGGCATGCCAGTCTTTGAAACGGCCGCAGAGGGCGTCGAAATCAAGGAGAGGAGGCGAGTTCTGAGTTTGAGTTGGTGGAGGAAGAGGGCCAGCGGGATGCGAGTGAGTGTGGTCGTCGCGAGGACTCGTCTCGGGAGCAGCGGTAGCGTTGCGGGTCGTTGAACGTGCGCTGAGCTGAAGACGGCGACATGGACAAGACAGGACTCTGCGCTGCAACAGGGCCAAAGCCATGGAAGGAATCGGAGAACACTTGCAATTATATGTAGTAAAAAATCCATATATAATTAAAAAAAAAGAGTGTACCCGCATGCATGTCTATTCATTAGATTGATATCCAGGATAGTTCAAACGTGGACGTCGTTCAAAGTGCGTGCAATCAAGGTCAAATCGTAACTCCTCGTCTCACCCCTTCAACTCCAAACATCCAACAGAAGTCGTGACCGTTCCTTGAGCAACTTGATCTCGGCAGCCCCTTCCACCTCCGCGCTGCCTCCCTTCGCTTCCCCAAGGATCCGCATCAGCACCTCCTCCACTGCCTTGCTCATCGACTTGGCGTCACCACAAATGTATACGTATCCCTTGCCAACAAGGATGGCGTCCGCGATGTTCTTCCGGTCCTCCCAAATGAGGTCTTGTACATAGATCTTACTCCCATCTGGCTTGTACGGAGGCTCACGCGAGAACGCACACTGGATCTGGAATTTGCCCTTCAGGTCCGCAGTATACTGTGGCCATTCTTCAGCGTACAGGAAGTCCTCAGTCGATGAACGGCAGCCATAGAAAAGCGAGATAGTCCCCCAGTCTTTGAGTGCATCCGGTCCGTTCTTCTCGATCGTGCGGCGCGCGAGAGCAACACGTTCTTGCACAAAACCACGGAATGGAGCAACGCCCTGTCACTTCATCAGACATTGCCCTTGATATAATGGATTCTATAACAACTCACCGTACCAGGACCGACCATAATAACCGGACTCTTGGGGTTCGTGGGCAGACGGAACGTTGAGCGACGCACATGAATGGGAACCTTGTATATATTATCATCCCTGTAAGATCCGCGTGGTCCTTCGATGGCGTAGGAAGGGAGCGATGCAATAGGCTCCCCGTTTGCTGAGTGTTTGACGTTGAGCAAGAAGTTCGTACCAACGCCGTATACGGGACGGGCTGGAGCAAGTGAATTGGGGACGGAATCATACTTGAGCACCACAGCAGTGACATGGATGGCGGTAGGGTGGAGTTTAGGACTAGAGGAGATCGAATAGTAGCGAGGCTGGAGACGAGGGATGGAAGAGACGATGATATCAAACGGAATGTGCCATGCCGAGGTGTTCTCAGGTGTAGGAAGGACAGAAATATCGTTTCCAGCGGCGAGCTGAAGTATTTCTCCAAGCTTAAAGCATCCATTCGTGACGACAGCAGCGTATTCTTCCTTATCGGCGCTCAACTTTTTGAGGAAAGTCTCAGCTTGAGTAGATGGTGCAAACTTGGAGAACGCTCCCAGCATCTGACGACCAGCAACAGCGCTGATATCTATGTAGTTGCGAAGCACCGCGCCGTAAGTAGTGGGAACAGGGAAAGGAACCTTGGCCAGAGCTGGATCGAGGGAATCGATGTTAATCACGGTATCTCTCTTGTGTCCAAGCCCGAGGACGCAAAGCAGGCGCTCCACCTCGATATCAGGATTGCATGGCCAAACGCCGGCATGGTCACCATGCTGGTATGTGACTCCAGAACCTTCAATGTTAAACTCCATATGCACGCAGTTCCGGTCCACCCCGACTTTGAAGAGTTCACGAGCTACCACGACGGGAGACGCATAGGGGTTCTTTGCATCATGAATGCCCTTCGTTTTGGTCAGAGCCCGGACCGAAAATTCACCTAGTGGAGAAATGAATATCTTGAACGAGCAAGAGTAAGAAACCTACCCTGGTAAACCTTCTCTTCAGGATGCGAACTGAGTTCAGTGACTGCAAAGTCGGGGGAGTCGCCGCCCTGACCCTCCTCAACACCCATAGCCTCGGCAAATGCATCCCACATGCCATCCTTCCAAGCCAGATAGTCCTCCTCCATGCTCTTGTCATCGTCGCCCTCGCCACGTTCACCAATTCGAATAGCGCCCATCTTGGTTAACTCGGTGTCGACGTTACGACCAATGACATTATAATGCTCATAGGTCTTGTTTCCGAGAGCGAACACGACATACTTCAGACCTTCTAGCTTGTGTGCCCCATTGGTGAACTCGAAAGACTCGTCAGCAAGGTTCTGGGTGAGTTGAACTGCGTTATCCGTTGGTTCGCCCTCTCCATAGGTAGCCATGACAAAGAAGACACAAGAATCTTCGGGAACTCGATCAAGGTTCTCGAAATCATACTCTTCGGGGTCACAAACCAGAGACGAGAGACCAAACTTGGATTTCGCTTCCTTGGCCAGACGAATAGCATATTCTTCAGCAGTCCCAGTCTGAGAGCCATAAAAGATAACGATGCGCTTCTTCTGAATTTCGAGCAAGTCAGTGAGTAAAGGGAGAAAGGAGGAGGGAAAAAAGGGAACGCACCCCTTCCTTCATTTTAGCGACAAAGTCCCTTGGATTACTGTGGCCATTCGAAGTTTTCGGGGTAGGGGTGGGGACGACCTTCTGCCTGGAGATAGAAGAAGAAGGGAATATTTGGTCGCGGAAGAGATAAACACCAGCTAGGGCCAGTCCGAGAGCGAGGATGGCGACGTCCGAGGAGGACGTGATGGCCATTGTGAGAGGTAGAGAACAGAGAGAGCCGTAGCCAAGTGGAGGGACCAACGATCCTCGACCCTCTTAAAAAAGAACGAGGAAAACAAGAGCAGAGGGACAACTTTTTGGCTTTCTATTCGTTCGAACGTGGCGCTTTCCCACGCAATTTGATCCCGATACTCAAGCGATTCGGAGGCGATTCAAGTTACTCGGCATACTAGCACTGTATAGGTAATATTCAGATGGAAAAGCAATGTCCACGAAGCTGCTCGGCCACGGAGGGGACACAGGTTTTCTCAGCCACTCGCACAGTGCATAGTGCCGAGTATCCCTGGAGAACTTGCTAGAACAATGCATGGCAGTGGCGGCGTTTTAATTTACTCACCGGTTTCACCTCTCAGTGCGGCCATAGCAGGGGTCAGTGCGGGCAACACTGAGACACCTCACTACTGAGTGACTGATGCCCAGCACGACATATACAGTATTGTTTCTAACTTATTCTCTTGTGCCCCGCACTGCAGTCGATTGGATTTTTGCTGGCAAAAGTCACCAGTAAGTATCACCGGTCAAGGCGGCTCCCGGTTCGCCCGCTTATCAAATAATGATGGCACACCTCTTACAGCATAGCATAGGTACATGAGTACATTGATGATGATTTGACGTGAACCCGTTGTAACCCTAACCTTAGAGAAGGGTTACGTGAAGTGACACGTTGACAATTTATGACTTCACTCACAATTATTTCCTGAGAGCCCGTCTGCGATGTCTCTGCTAAGGTCAGTCTTTCTCTCATCATATTCCTCGACTAAACGCAATTCTATAGGCTCGGTCTGTGTGTTACAGGGGTGTATGCGATGTTCCTTGTGAGTTAGCCCGTCGCGTCCCAACGGAGTTGGCTAACGGTGCTACAACAGCTTTGGGCCATCGCGCAAGAGCGACGTAATTCCACTACTTGTCGTACGGTATTCGGAAATTGACACCACTCTTGCAGTGTCGGTTCCATTCCAATCTGTCGACGGTCAATCCACCCACAAGTTTAAATCGGCATTATTTATCGGGACATGCCAAAGTTTCCTCAGTTCCTTGTCCGCCCTTTGTTATATTTATATGCGAGGAAAGCAAGGTTCTTCTTTCTCTTCTCTCCTTGGCCTCGATGTTCCTGCACAAGTGCACCTCAATGGATCACATAAACCGAACGGCACCCCGAGGGCCAAGGTTCTTGTCAATGGCAACACCGGGAAATCCAAACCAGTGCATGCGTCCGCTACGGATGTTCGCTCTCACCGCAAGGGCCTACTCCTCAGTTACCTTCAGTGTTCTAGCTTCATCGCTCTCGCGGCCCCCTTTGGCTTCGCGGCACTCTCTTATATCACATACCCTACCATGGTGCTCGGAAAGTCCTGCAAGCTTGTCCCCGTCATGCTCATGAACTTTCTTCTTTATCGACGAAAATTTGCCCCTCACAAGTATCTTGTGGTTGCATTGGTTACAACTGGCATCAGTGTGTTCATGTTCTTTGGAAACGAGAAGCCTTCCAAAACGAAATCCAACGCTATGACCAACGGAACAGAATCCCCATACTTCCAGCTCATTGGTGTCGCTTACCTCCTGATTAATCTAGTCCTTGACGGTGCCGTCAACTCAACGCAGGATGAAATTTTCTCCAGATACAAAGTCTCAGGACAGCAGATGATGTTTTGGATCAATGCATTCTGTACGCTGTTAACCACAGCTCTCGGAACGCTCCCGTTACCCCATATACCCGTCCTCCATCCCTCATCTGGTGCTCAGAGCGAGTTCTCCGCTGCCTTCGAGTTCATTAGGTCACACCCTTCTGTTGTCGTACCGCTCGTCCAGTTCTCACTCACGGGTGCGCTCGGGCAATTGTTTATTTTTGAGACGCTCCAGCATTTTGGATCGTTGACACTAGTGTCAGTTTTAATGCCTTGTTTTCTCTTTTTAGCTGATGCATCTCGTTTCACCTGCAGGACGATCACCCTTACCCGGAAAATGTTCACCATGATCTTATCAGTAGTGGTGTATAATCATAGATTGACCATGGGTCAGTGGCTCGGGGCAGCTACTGTGTTTGCAGGTATATCAGTAGAGGCCTTCGTGAAGCGCAAAGGTATTGTATTTGCTAGGTCATCCATAGAGTGATGCTTACAGGCGTCGTAGACGTGCACACGAAGCAGGTTGTTCTGGAGAAGGAAAGGGCCAAGATCAAGTCGTTATAGTTAAACACTATTTCCATTGCACTCATACCCTTGAAGCAGTATATTCACGACATAGGTAGACAGCCCGAATCATTTATACGTATAATAATTGTCCTAGACCAACGCAGCGAGAAGTAATCTTGTTACGACGTTATAATCCTGTCGTCATCATCCTGTCGTCGCCGTCTTCGTCGTCGACAAGTACCCGTTTACGGTCTTCTGTTCTGTTGAGAAATGCATTAGAGCATGCAAGAGCAAGAACATGGCAGGAGAATAAACCTTGAATCTTCCTCATCTTCCCTCTTTCTACGAGACACCACTCGCTGCATTGGTGGAGTAGGGAAATTAGCGACTGCAGCCTTAGCCTTGTATATAGATTCGTATTCCTGTGCACAAAAAGATCAGTGGGAGTAGTAGCCCTTTATTAATGACGTAGTTTTATACCTTGATCTGCGTCAAAAAACCACCATTCGGTGATATACAGTACCGGCGATTCTGTACCAAATGGAGAGCATCTTCCCAGGACAGCTGACAATGCCGCATAACAAACATGACCACGAACGCAGGAGATAACGAAATGCCGCCTAATGGGCATAATTAATGCTGACAATACTTACATGACAGATCGACAATCGGCTCACCGTTACAATGTACGAGGACTCTACCACCCTGCATTAGAGCTTGTTGAATGAAGTGGTCCGCCCTGCGTAAGACCTGTTAGATAGTTGAACACGATGAATCTTGAAGAAACCTACTCCGGGAATAGTCTGATAACGTTCTGTTCTTCGTTGTCCTCCACGTTCAATACGAGGTATTTGAAGTGATCAGGGAAGCGGGGCCTGACAGAAAATGCCTCTTTCTGATCTCTTATGCAGACGCTACAAGAAAATCCGTACCCGCGGTAATAATTCAGGCATGTTCAAGTCGATGGCGAGACGGGAGCGGACAGTGACTCACATATGGGTAACTCCCAAGGAGTTCAGCGTTTCAAGAGATTTCGAAGCTTGAAATGGGCCAAGCAAAAGACCGGGCAATATTTCTTGACACTCCCGCCTCATCTCATACCTGGACCATCGTTAGCTGTGGCAACAACAACCAAGCCGGACCCCACTCGAGTGGTTTTGGCTGGAGAGGACTTGCCTCCACTCTACATCGCCGGGACCTTGCACGAGATTTCTCAAGGCCTCATCACTGAGATTAAGCGCAGCCATGGACTGAAGGTGGAAAGGGGAGATGAAGGACAGCGGAAATGAACGACCGCCACTGTGACTGAAATCTGGATGAGCCTCAAAGTATCGAAGGTGGGTAATCACTACGCGTCGGAAGTATTTGATCGGAGTTCGGAACACGGTTGACATGGAACTAGACGACTCGGATGATATACCGTAGGCTTGGGGGTCTGGTTTAATTCCCAACACCATCGGCTTATCACACAGTGCAGGACACTCATCGAGCATGGAATCTCACCACCGCCAGTCATACAGGACCAGCGGCGGATCCCATGTACCATAATCACTGGGTTTCTTGGTGCGGGGAAGTCGACCCTATTGAGGCGAGTGTGGATACTTTCAAGTCAACACAACCCGGGTCGATGACCAACCACTCTCAGGCGTATACTTACAGAACGACATGGTTATCGCATTGCAGTGATTATGAACGAGTTTGGTGACACAGCCGTAGGTACCTTGGTTGCGTTTCAGGCTCAAACACTCATGAAGGGCTAGAATATCGAAGGTTGGTACAGATGGTTACACCCATATCACCCATTCATATTCCTTGATTAGCCAAGGCTATCAATGTTGCCTCGAACGATGATCCGATGGCAGAGAATTCGAAAGAATTTCTCGAGTTAGCAAACGGATGTTTGTGTTGCAGCATCAAAGATGCAGGTATTGCTGCTATTGAAAAATTGATGGATCGGAAAGGCGCATTTGATCACATCATACTGGAGACTACGGGTCTTGCTGACCCAGGTGAGAATCATTACTATGGCTCGAGTCGCAACTTAGTCGAGCTTCGACGATAACAGGTCCTATTGCCTCTATATTTTGGCTCAATGAAGAATACTCCGTCGGACTCCGCAAGCATATATCCCTCGATGGTGTGGTCTGCGTGGTAGATGCAGCATTCGGCCAGCAGGTACATACTCACGTAATTCATTGGAAATCTGCCACCGATGCCATGGGTAATTAGCAAATGGAAGAAGACCATTCGGTGGATGGTATCGGAGAAAGCCTCAGGTATGTTCAATATTAGGACCATAGTTATGCCAACATTTACATGGTATAGACAAATAGCGTGCTCGGACGTGGTTCTGTTAAACAAGGTCGACCTTGTATCAGCCGACAAACTGATTGCAACGGAAGAAATGATCCGTAAAGTTAATCCATCCGCACCTATCCATCGGACAATACAGGCAGATATTGACATCGCCCACATCATGAACATTGATGCCTACTCTGGAGCCAAGCAATTACAAAGTCCCACCTTCCAACTTCACCATTGTGGCGATGCTCCTGATGGTTGCCGTGACCACGCATGCCGGACTTCCGCTACGCATTATGAACTCCGTGGAATATCTAGCCTTCAATTAATCATCCCTCCTTTGACACTTTGTCAGCTCACCAAACTCGAGCATCGGATTCAAGAATTGCTTTGGCGGAATGATGACCCCTCGGCGGAAGACCGCAAGAACAGCACTTTTAACGTCGAGGTGCTACGTTGTAAGGGACTATTTGTCCTACAAACAGGTGAAGAATTCATGCTCCAAGGGGTACGAAACATGTACGAGATCGTGCCTGTGGATGCAAAGGATATAGTTGGAATTCCCGATTCTGGAAAGCTAGTCTTGATCGGGAAGGGGATGGATGATACCCTGAGAGAGAGCTTGGAAGCAGTGTTAAGACCGTGAAAGGATGTAAACCTAGATCATATTATGTAATGAAGGAAATCATACACTTGTTCGGCACCGGTACGTACGTACGGTACACCGAGTCATTTGCCCGATATCTTGTGCACGAGGATATCGATCTGTAGGACCATAACCCGATGACGAGCCACCAGACGAATTCCGAAGTCCCCGACCCGGCCGATGTCAGGATCATTACAACGCTCGGCCATGTAGACCACGGAAAGACTACACTGATGGACGCGCTCCTGGCAGCGAACAGCATCATATCACCCAGGATGGCGGGGAAGCTGCGATATCTGGACAGTCGCGAAGATGAGATTGAGCGCGGCATAACGATGGAAAGCAGCGCCGTTTCCCTGAAGTTCCAAGTCAGGGAACGAGATGACGGTATGTATCTACTTCGGACGAAATGAATATCGTAACAATCATCCCAGGAATACCTCAGAAATCATATATTATTAACATGATCGACACTCCTGGGCACGTAGATTTTTCTACAGAGGTATCTACCGCATCCCGGATATGTGACGGAGCTCTCGTGATCGTTGATGTGGTCGAGGGAGTTTGCACTCAAGTGAGTCGCCCCGTCCGCAGACTGGCACCCTTTATATGATAATCACCTCATAGACCATCTCTGTGCTCAGACAAGCATGGCAGAATAATCTGCGTCCGATCCTTGTGATCAACAAACTTGATAGGTTGATCACGGAGCTGAAGCTTGCTCCGGTAGAAGCATATCATCACCTTGCCCGGCTCATTGAACAAGTCAACGTGGTCATGGGAGAATTTTTTGCTAGCGAACGCATGGAGGATGATCTACGTTGGAGGGAAGAGAGAGACCGCCGGCTTGCAGCAAAGAAGGATCGATACGCAGACGAGGGAGAAGCCGCAGCAAACGAGGACGACGAAACCTTCAAAGAGAAAGACGACGAGGACATTTATTTCGCACCGGAACGCGGAAATGTTGTTTTTGCATCCGCCATAGACGGGTGGGGCTTCCGGGTGGGGAAGTTCGCCCAGCTTTACTCTGCCAAGCTCGGATTCAAGGAAGCCAACCTACGACGTGTTCTGTGGGGAGATTTTTACCTGGACCCGAAGACGAAGAGAGTTATTAGCTACAAGCATCTGCGGGGACGCGCCTTGAAGCCGCTCTTCGTACACTTCGTCTTGGAAAACCTATGGGCCATCTATGATGCAGTCATATTGAACCCGTCAGTCTTTGTGTACTCAACATCAGTGCACATGCTTGACGTACTTGCAGGAATGCCGAGAAAGTGTCCAAGATCGTGTCCACGCTGAATCTGAAACTTTTACCGCGCGATCTCCGTTCGAAAGACAGTCGACAGTTGCTCTCGCTCATCTTCAATCAGTGGTTGTCGCTCTCAACATGTGTCATTCAAAGCGTTATCGACATCGTCCCTTCCCCTCCTACTTCCCAGGCAATCCGCCTGCCTCGGATATTGTACCCGAATATCTTCAATCAGGAACTCCAGCCAAAGAATAAATTAGAACGGGATCTCTACTCGGCCAGCTCTGGAGCTGACGCCTATGTCTCTGCGTACGTCAGCAAGATGTTCGCCGTTCCTAGGGGCGAACTACCTGAGAACAAGGTCAAACCCTTGACGGCAGAGGAACTACGGATGCGAGGGAGAGCGATTAGAGAAACGCGCCAGGAAGCAATGTCAGGTAGACTTGAGAACATGACGGTCCCGGAGCTTCCTGAAAATATAGCTGATATCCTCGAACCGCTCCCCGAGGTCAATGGCGAGATTATCCTCGGATTTGCTCGCCTATACTCTGGGACCATCAAGGTTGGAACAAAGATATATTGCGTTTTGCCCAAGTACAACGCTGCAGTATTGCCGGACCATCCCTCGAATGTTAATAACCTTGTGGTTGCGGAGGTAGACGGTTTATACATTATGATGGGGCGTGAATTACAGCCAGTCGCCAGCGTTAGAGCTGGAAATACCTTCGCAATTAGGGGATTGCAGGGCAAAGTTTGGAGAAATGCGACTCTCTGCTCCCCGGGAGAAGCTGGAATTGTCCAAGACAGTAGTCCTCTGCAGGATCAGGAATGTCTCATCAATCTCGGGGGTGCTAATCGAAGGGTATTGTCCAGGACAGGATGTCTTCCTTCACTCATACGCTCAACTTGTGTTCTCTAGATACCCCCTATTGTACGTGTTGCGCTGGAGCCCAAGAATCCTGTTGACATGCCGAAACTGGTCACTGGACTTTCCCTTTTGGCACAAGCGGATCCATGTGTGGAAACCTTCCAGCAACAAACCGGCGAGCATGTCATCCTGACGGCTGGGGAATTGCACTTAGAGGTATGCTATGTGACCCTCTTTTGGTGGCTTCGCACTCATAATGAACCCTATCATGATAGAGATGTCTTAAGGACCTCCGTGAACGTTTTTCACGAGTAGATATCCAAGCTTCGAAACCAATTGTCCCTTTCCGCGAGACTGCTGTCAAGGCGCCTGGTAGGTCTTCAAGGCCCCGTCATTTATATTTGTTACCAAATTATTTCAGATATGGCTCCTCCGAAGACGCCCAATGTTGTTCGTGGGACCATGAAAGGAGGGAGTTCTCAAAATATCGTTGCCTTCACCCTACGATCGGCGCCTTTGCCGGAAATTATACACCTTTTTATCCAACAGAACCTGGCGACGCTTAGGTCACTGTTACAAGAACGCAAATCCGATGACCGGGGCATTCCTGATGGAGAGTCTAATGCTACCGTCGGAGGGGGCCGTCCGGAGGTACAAGGGGACCTGGTACACGTCCCGAGTGTCAAAACAGAACAATTTTGGATCGCACTGAAGGAGAAATGTACTAAGGCAGGCGGTGAATGGGCGGATATTGTTGATAGAATTTGGGCGTTTGGTCCTCAAGGCGCCGGGGGTTGTCTCCTGATCGATGGCCGTAAAGGTGGCGCTCCTACATCGTGCGTTGACCTTGTGATCTTGCGGAGTTATGTGGTAACTCTTCTCGCAGACTGAAACGGCGCTTAATGCGGGATCAAGTCACGGACGCTTGCTGTACGGACAATGGGTCACACAAAGATTTTGACTTCACCGGACATATCGAAATAGGATTTCAGCTTGCCACCTTCCAGGGTCCGCTGTGTGCTGAGCCCGTCGAAGGAATTGGCTATTTCATCGAGGACGTGCAGGTCGACACTGAAAGTCTGGAGAAGGAGATCGGTACGTGATTATCCCGGATGAAATGAAACTTGTAGCTGATGGGTGTCTGTAGTTCAGAATAGGTTGACTCAGGTGACCGGTTCGGTAATTTCCGCCGTGAGAGATGCCTGCAAGAATGCCTTGTTGGATTGGTCTCCAAGGCTCAAGTTGGCAATGTATTCGTGTGATATCCAAGCGTCCAGTAAGTTGCCGATGCGTTGTTCAGTAGACCCTGACTGATCCATCAGCGTCGTCATCTCTTCTGTATTAAGCGGACGTCCTTGGGAAAGTCTATGGCGTGGTGGCAAAGCGGCGTGGCCGGATCGTCGGGGAAGAGATGAAAGAGGGCATGAACTACTTCACAATCTCCGCGCTACTGCCAGTGGTGGAAAGCTTCGGCTTTGCAGATGGTACGCGAGTTCTCCCGTAAATTTTAGGCACGTGGATTGACAGGAACCCAAGACATAAGAAAACGTACGTCCGGTGCCGCAAGCCCTCAACTGATTTTTAGCGGGTAAGTCTGAGTGAAGGAATCTATAGGGGGCGGTGCTGAGTAAACACGGACAGATACGAGATGCTCGATCAGGATCCTTTCTGGGTGCCCACGACGGAGGAGGAGCTAGAAGATCTGGGTGAGAAGTCAGACCGGTCCAATCTGGCCAAAGAATACATGGATGCCGTGCGTGAACGCAAAGGGATGTTTGTTGACAGAAAGCTTGTGCAGTTCGCGGAGAAGCAAAGGACGCTGAAGCGGTAATCAGGGGTTCTTCGACGTACAATATGGTACACTACTCATGCCAGTATTGCACATGAAATGGACGTTTTGGCGGACGTGGCAGACATCACATGCCAGTAGACGCGGTAGCGACGGGATACGTGATTATGTAACGTGCTACCGAGCCAGAAGATCCATATTTCATGAACCTATTCTTTCCGCTTCTCCCCTTTCCCGTCCCTAACGCTCTACCTCTCCACCAATCCTCCCCCTTAGCCATGGCGACACCCGGTGATGTTGATGGTACGCTGGCTTACCAGGGTGGTGTTAGTCCGGAGGAGGGACCCGAAGAACAATATATCACCACGTTCTTCTGTCGTGCCCTATTTGATTATCAGACCGACGATGCCTCTTCCTTGTCTTTTCGCAAGAACGACATCATCGAGGTCTTGACCCAGCTTGAATCCGGCTGGTGGGATGGTCTTCTAGGTGAAGAGCGCGGTTGGTTTCCCTCCAATTACGTCGCTATAATGTCCGAAGAGGAAGCCGAGCTTGCCCTGTCCCACTATGAGCAGCAAGAGTTGCAACATGTCCAACAGGACATTTCCCAAGACTCTCAGGAGGGGACTAGCCCTCCTCGGAAAGAAGTCGTCCAGGACCATTATGTTTCGGAACCCGAATGGAGTCCAGGCGAGCTCAGCGACTCTTCGAATGCCTTCCTGGAGCTTGGAAATGCTGTTTCCGAAGGAGCAACCATGTCGAATGATTTTTGGATGCCACAAGTCACGCAGGATGGGCAGGTACGCCGTTCTACTGGGTTCCAAACTGTACATCGATAATTGATGGCTCTGGTAGATCTATTATGTCAATACACAGACAGGTCAACACTCTCGCGACTTGCCACTCGACATCGATGACGCTTCTGACGGTGAACTCGCTGGCTTGACCGCTTCACAACCAAGCGCTCGCGCAGGGACAGGCGCCGGACTCGGGTTTGGTGCCCTAGCAGACACCACCCTGGCTGGCTTTGGTATACCAAAACGGTCGGGCACTCCGGAACCTTGGACTAGACGACTTGCAGACGATGGCATGTCGTATTTCTACCTGAACAAGCTCACTGGTCAAGTGAGCTGGACACTTCCAGAAATCGAGTCCTCGATCAAGAATGGCCGCGCTCGTGCCCTCACCAACTCCTCTACGTCCTCCTCAGACTTCTTCAGTAGTAATGACGAAGCAGATCAGATCACCCGTTCTCGGTCAAACTCTGCGGCACGGCAGGACCGCGGGATGCGGGCGCGGGGCCAAAGCATCTCTGAGCACATTAGTGATTCGGATGACTCCGCAGTCTATTCTTCGGATCCTGATATCTCTCCATCCGTTAGCCGAAGTTCCCAGAATGGTCAACAAGACGTAGCTCCGATGGTCCAGCGAAATCCCACCTTGGAGCTTACTGCTGCCGAGAGAATCGCCCAGTCGCTACAGCAATCCCTCGCGCCTCCTCCTCCAGATTTAGTCTCCGACATTTCACATATTGCCCGGGATGCTATTGCATCTGTTGTTCAGAAGAACCAGTCATACGCTGGAATTTCTCGTCGGCTTGAACACGCTCAGGTCCTTGACCACTTGATCAGATTGGTCGTCGTTGCTGTTCGCAACCTTCTCTACATCTCTGCACCCCCATGCGGTCCTATACCAACTCAACTTATCCCACGAGATGGCCAGGACCAACGTGAGAGTACAGCTGCACAGACGCTTCTCAAACCCGCACAACGGAAGGTGACAGCAACGTTATCCAAATTAGTTCTCTCCGCACGTGCCATGGAATACGACTCAGGTCCAGCTGCGCAGGACACTGCCTCTCGTATCGAGAGTGATGCAGAGGAGCTCGATAGGGCCATCATCGCTTTTGTCCTGGAAGTCCAGAAATACCACAGCGAACAACTGCAAACGGCGGTTGGAGCCAAACGAGTGCAAGGCTGTTTCTCCGTAGTTCAAGTTGGTATTGGACTGGTTGGAGCCGGCCATGGTGGAACGTGGAAAGGATTTGGCTGGGTTCCTATGGATGACACAGAGGAGTTCCCTCAGACTGTCCTCAGCTCGCATGCATTCTCTGAATTCAAGGCGCATATGGTGTCTGTGCAAGCAAAGTTTGGAAACTTGCATACCGCTCTGAAGAACCGGATCGACGAACCTTGTGAGTCCTGTTTGGTGATATGGTCATTACTGGAACCTGACTTCTGGATAGATCAACATGTATGGATGGCTAGCAAGGATGTTCTCACTGGGCTACTAACGCTCCTGCTATTTGTGTCCAATCTTCATATCGCACGCCATGTCGACATCGATGGATTTTACTTGGAATCCGCAGTCGAGGACAACGGCGCACTATACTCTCAGACCGTGGACAAGGCGCGGCTATTAAGTCGCACTCTAGAGTCTGTTATGCAAGCGCTTTATGATGACGCGACTATCATGCTTTTGACCACCCAACATATCCGTCCGTCCTCAAGGAGAGGGGCCTCTGATAGCAGTGACTATTACGATTATCTGGATGCGATAACTGGATCGATCAAGTCGAACCTCCAATTCCTTCTACAGACTCTCGATGCTCTGCTATCCGTGGGACACGATCAAGCAGACATCGCCGAAGGAGACTATAAGGGCGCAATCGAGTGGCGGGTATCGCGTTTGAGTATCATGGATAGTCATTATGACGTGCGACCTATGTCGGTCCTCAACCCCGCCGACCCGGAGAGTGAAGATATTGTTGACATGGAAGTAGCATTTGGTGCTGCAGGAAGCAAGAAGGGGACAGTTCAACCCGACCGAGTTCCGTCGTTCCGCAGCCAATCTCAAATGTCTGACAATACGATCACTATGGATGATCTCTCCAGACCCGGATACGCACGAAGTACATCAAGTGATTATGCGCTATCGGCACATACTCTGATTCCATCAGAGAGGCAGGAGCGATCCTCGACCGATACAATGTTATTTAATGACGATGAATGTGGGTCTCTTCCCTATTTCATCTTCAGCATTGATCAATAACGTATTGCAGCGATCGTTTCCCGGACTACTACGAACGCGCAGAAGATAAAGAAGATATTCGGCGACGATGCCCCTGAGCATATCATCAGTTCAAAGCCGTGGTATCTCCGGCCGGATTATACCAAGGATGACATGATTATCGATGTAGATGGTAGTGTACGCGCTGGGACGGTCCCTGCTCTGGTGGAACGCCTTACGCCACATGAGACTGGTGGTACGTACTTTGCCACAGCACGACAGATTTCTCCAATGACCTGTTGATCAGACCCAACCTTCATCAAGACATTCTTGATGACATATAAGTCATTCACGACCCTGGATGAGCTTTTCGAACTCCTTGTCCGACGATTCTCGATCCAACCACCTCATAACTTAACTCCTACTGAGTTGGAGGAATGGAGAAAGCTCAAGCAACACATTATTCAGATGAGGTCCGTTTTTATTATCTTCGGTCAGCTTTGTCTCGAAATATTTGTTATAGGGTGCTCAATACATTCAAAACCATGGTAATCGATGACAATTTCCTCGAGAAGGAAGATATGTATATTCTCGACCACATGAAGGAGTTCCTGCTGCAGGACGCTGTCAGCAAGGTTGCAATATCTAAACAACTGGTGAATTTGATCGATCGTGCTGTAGGTCTTATGCGACTAGCAGAATACCCTCTTTCTTATCAGCTTCCAGCGCGCCGGAGAACTTAAGAAGACGATCACGCCGAATTTGGTGTCCCCGCCATCGTCCATTGTGCCCAAGGCAGGCAAGCGGGTGAAGCTCCTGGATGTTGATCCTTTGGAGTTAGCACGACAGATGACGATTGTGGAAAGTCAATTGTACCAAAAAATCCGTCCGATGGAATGCCTGTCGAGATCACGGGAACAAAAGACAGATCACAACGATAATATTGCTCGTGTCATTCAAACTAGTAACAGGGTATGTTCACGCCTTTGAATGGATGCATGAACTAATGCTTGGCGCAAGATTGCGAACTGGGTTGCTGATAGTGTCCTAGTTTACGAGGACTCCAGGAAACGAGCAGCTATTCTCAAACATTTCATCCTCGTCGCTGACGTGAGTTGCCTCATACTGTGGCATTGGAGATCACTCCTGACCCGCATGATAGCGTTGTCGATCTTTGCATAACTATTCTAGTATGGTGGCTATCGTATCTGGGCTAAATTCGCCTCCTATTCGCCGATTGAAGCGTTCATGGGAGCAAGTCAATTCAAGACACATAACACAACTCAACACTTGTGAGATGACGATTGATTCAGCAAAGAATTTCACGAATTACCGCTCAACGCTCGCTAAAATTGCACCCCCGTGTGTTCCCTTTATTGGTAAGGAGATGTAGATTGACCACGTCAGCTGGATTCTGACTTAAGCTTTTCAGGTGTTTTCCTTACCACGCTGACATTCATTCAAGACGGTTCCAAAGATACCCTGGAAGGTCATTTAGTTAATTTCAGGAAGCGCCAGAAGGCCTCCGAAGTCATTCAAGATATTCAACGTTGGCAAACGCTACCTCATCACTTCCACCCACTCTCAGCAGTTCAGATATACATCGAAGAGTCCCTCGGGAAGTTCAGTGACCAGGTTGACGTTGGTGATATGTTCTGGAATCTTAGTCTGGAACGAGAGCCCCGTGAGAGGGAAGATGAGAAGATGGCGCGATTGTTGCAGGAGAGTGGATTTCTCTAGACGGGGGCGATGCATCGTCGTGTTGTATGGTTATGCTCGGACCGAGGATTGCTTACTATTCTTCTGCTCACTGCATTCACAAATGAATCTAAATGGACATATTGAGACCAAGCTATTACATAGTACAAGGGCCAATGGAATGATATCAATGAATAAATGTCAAACACCAAGACAGGGTTCGTGCAATATGAATATCTGATCATCTACGTCAGTCCCAACTCGAAGACGTGCCACCGGTGCCGCGGTATCCACTTCCACTGCGCGCACCCTGGGATTGGTACTGTGCAAACGTCGAGCCTCTTGGCACGTTTCCGCCGTAGCTCGTCGACTGGTAATTGGCGGCATAGGAGCCTATTCGTTCATGAGCGGAAATAGCATCACCGATGCGGAACCTCGCATGAGAGAGCGAATGGACGATGGACGTAGCTACATACCGCGCAGCACGCCTCGCCGCCTAAAGCCCAGACAGTGCAACAGGGATATCCTGATCGCGTTCAATGCCCCAGGGATGACGACGTAGGCGAGGACGACGATCGCTATGGTAGTGATTGGATGGTCGACCACTGAAAGCAGAGCTCGGTCGTTGGGACATACACGATGAACAGACGAGGGGAAAGGGGGACGAACCGTACTCCTTCAATGCGATCAAGGCGGCGACGAACTCATTCCGGAAGGTCTCGAACGGGGGCCAAGTCCAAACGGTCCAGAAGACTTGGCAGATATAGGACCAGAGGGCGACGCTGAGGTCGGTGATGAACGTCCAGATGATGAGCAGGAGCTCGAGGATCCTATCGCTCAGGTCTGAGAAATCGATGTCTGGGGTGTGTTTTGGGGCCATTGACGACGACGGTGCTGCGAGGTGAAGGTTGCACTGGCGAGGCGGGTTGCTGCAGTCAGCACGCCACGCTGCGCAGGAACTTCAAGTTGTCCTGAAATGGTGAATTGTGGACACCGTCTGAGCGTGAACGGCCACCTAACAGCCGAGCGAGGGACTCTAAATCCGAAAGTTACTTGGTACGTACGTTACAGACCAGTATGCACAGTCAAACGTTGCATCTAGTACCTCAGCGCGTCATAAAAGCACTAGGACCATCCAGTTCAAGTTCACCGAACTGGCATGTCCCAAAAGGAACCTTCTTTCTTCGAGCGGGAGCGCGATCGTCTCTCCGCCGAAATTACTGCCGTGAGCATCCCAAGATCCGTTGGAGAAGGCAGAATGCCCATTGACACGACGTGGCAGGGATTCGAAGAGCTGCTCTCCTCTAGCAATGTCCTCAATCGCAAGCTCGAAGAAGTACTCGGAATGACACGCGAATACGAGACAATCGCGTCCCTCTGGCAAAGCTTCCACCAGCTCATGCGTGGCCAGAACGAGCTGCCAGATGATCCCAGAGCGGTACCCGGAACAGGCGCGCACATCGTCTCCACCAACTCGAGACGTCAATGAACTCATTTCGCCAAGACTACTGGTAGATAGACACTTTCAGACAAATCGTTTGTGAAACTATCCAATCACAGGCGGTAGAAGGGGAACAGAGCGCGTGTACGTATTAATTGTAGCAAAACAAGGGAAAAGATAGAATGCCGTTTAACTTTAAAGAAAAATGTCCGTCAAACTTCTGCCCAGGAGGCCACCTGATCAAGCCAACGTCAAGACTTGCCCAAGCGTGATCCACGACCATACAACTTACCCAGGAGAACCCGGCAAACTCTTGTTGATCGCGGGATGACAACTGACCATGCACGGGTGTCAAGGTCGGTTGTTCACGAGTGAACTCCTCGTCAAAGTTGCTCGTATCGGCGCTGCCGTTCTAACGCAAACTTGAACATCGGAATATCAAGGATTCGAGAGAGCTTACAATGGTTGGGAAGTATGGTGGAGGAATGCGCTTGTTGAACACGTCGTCGAAGTTGACGTCCTTGAAGAATGCATGCCTCTTGATCTCCTCAGCGTCTGCTTTGGTTGAACCGAGTCGACGAGTCGGATCCCTTGTCAACAACTGTAGACGAGATGCTTCATCATCCAAGTGGACGAGTCAGACTCATTTAGACACTACCTTTTGTAGGATCGAAACCGCGTCCCTTGGCATAGTAATCGGGTATAACGGCTCGTCTTCTAAAATCGCGTCGAAAATCTCATCTTCGTCATCGCCACGGAAAGGTGACTGTCCAAGTAGCATTTCGTACGTAAGTACGCCAAAGGCCCACCAGTCAACGGCGCGTCCATAGCGCTGTTCGAGAAGAATCTAATTCGGTATGGTCAGATCAGCGACTCCTTGAAAGAATGTTGGCCAAGCAAACCTCGGGGGCCATGAATTCTGGAGTGCCACAAAAGGTGCTTGTGGTCGAACCATGCCACATGTCCTCCTTGCAGAGTCCATAGTCTGCAACCTTGACGTGGCCATCCAATGTCAGCAAAATGTTGTCCAGCTTCAGATCCCTGTTAAGGTTGAACTTCCACATGAATGCTTCGCAGCACACAGTTGACCCACCGATAGATGATCCCATTGGCATGGAAGTACTCCAATGCCAAAAGGACTTCGGATGCGTAGAACTTTGCTTGGCGCAGAGAGAATTGTTTGCGCTGAATGTGTAACATGAGGTCTCCTCCGCTGACATACTCCATCACAAAATAAACACGAGTCTCCGTCTGGAAACAAGAATGGAGACCAAGCAAAAATGGATGGCGTTCACGGGCGGCAGCCAGAAACACGCGCTTCTCCGATCGTGTGCTAAGCATCCATCAGTATCTCCCCTCGACCCTATAACAACGCATACAACACACCTTTCTACTTCATCATTGTCGATGATGAATTCTTTCTTCAAAACTTTGATCGCATACAAAGCATTGCTTCTCTTTTCCTCCGCGAGCATAACTTTGCCGAAATTTCCCTTTCCAAGAACTGCTAGGAAGTTGAAGTCATCGAGACCAACCTTCCGCTTGCGAGCAGGGGCACGCTGACTGGAGGACATTGTCTGGGGTACAACCACCTCAGCCTGCTGAGCCCGCTGCGGCACGTATTGTTGGTGTTGCGAAGGTGGGGGAACCTGAGGGTACGTAGGCTGCTTTCGCCTCAAGTCAGTGACATTTCGGCTACACATTGTCCGTGATACTTCACCTGAACCGGGGGAATGCTATAGTCTTCTTGTTCATATGCCGTTGGGGCAGGTGGGGCTGCTGGAGGGAGCAATGGCTCGTTAGGGTAAGCGGGGGGAACAGGCACCCTTGCTCCGGGAGGCGGCCGAGGTGGAACGCTGGATGAAGGCTGTTGATGGTATCGAAGGTCGACCCCATCCTGGTTAGGTGTGCGACGACCGTACGGCTCAGCAGGTGCTATAGGTGGTATATCTGCCGCCCCCGTAAGTTGTAGTCGATCCACGCCCTGCGTGATGGGGACATCGATTTGGGGGAGTGGTGAGGCCTGGGTCTGAGGGGTCTGGATCTGCGTGACTGGTCTCGCAGCAGCAGTTCTACCTCCGCGGGCCCGGTTAATATCACGCCAGTCACGAAGCAGTTGATTGGCTGTTTCCATGGACATGCCACAGAAATCCGGAACGAGGTGCGCACAGTTGGCATGGCAAGTGATCTCACATTCGGTGCACCTGCGGGCATTCTTGCGACCGAGAGGAAGAATGTAACCACAATGGCAACACCAATTAGCGCCTAGATTCGTGATAGGCTCGAAGCGGTGGGGAATCCGATGGTTGATCTTTTCTTCGTCACCGTCCTGTATCGTGATGTAGATTAGGGTCACGAGAGAGGGTAGAGAAGAGAGATACTACATACACCTGTGTTTGATTTGGAGATACATTTTGTGACCACCTTCTCGTAACATTTCTTATGACACGTATATCGGCAATCTTCGCACTGATATCCCAGCGCATTCAGAAGGAAATCGCCACAGAAAGCACAAAGCATGATCTGATAGAATTGCCGTTGGATGAATTTGTGGCCATTCATTTCGTGAACTTCGTCCTTCCGCTTCCTGACGGCACCTTGACGACCGAGACCTCCGGGACCGTCCAGAGGACGCTTCCTCACGTTTTCTTTGACTATAGCAATGTCAATGAAACCAAGTAATGCAGCAGCACGGGGCACGAACCAAAATTTAAGTGCAAAGCCAATGCACCCGCAGGCTCAACTGCAAACCATGCGTCGATTCCTTCAGTCTGAGCTGCGAAACCCACCGAGCCACTAGGTTGACCCATCGAGCCGGGTCCTAGATTCAGCGGGGCATTTACGTCTCCGAAGGCACTAAGTTGCCCAGGAAGTTGCCCAGGCGGTCGCCCGACAGTTGGGTCACCATCCATGGCGCCCGCTGTGACCCAACCGCCTTGGCCGTTGTCCATCATGACTTTTTGCCTTCTTAGTGCCTCTACGAGATCGCTGATTCGGATCCAAACAAGACCAATGGGGACAGGATGTGGCTCAGAGACTTGTTTGTCATAGACCGCGATCTCGACTTCGTTTGCTTTGTCGACAGTGATCTCAAAGTCTTCGTTCCAGCGATCCGTGCGAGATGGATGGGAGCGGGCACGTTGAGCTCCTTCGATCTTGAGGGCAACATACGTTTCAATGACCTGCTTGGAGGAGGAACGGATCCTCCCGGAAGAAACGATGGGTGCATGATCGAGCTCATGGGCACCCTTGACGGTGACGAAAAGTTTGCCGGACAACGGCTTAGCGCGCATATTCTCCTTGTGCTCGCCTCCTGTGCCTGGTGCTTGAAGTTAGAATTTCAAAGGTCACGGGACTTGGATGTAACGCAACCCCACCTGATTGTTCATCCTCTTCGACGTCGTCTAGAATGTGTAAATTCTTGTATCGTTTGAGAGCGGACTGTAAGAGTTGAATCTTTCTCTCGCTTTCGACTCGCTTGCTCTCTGCATCTGCGCGAGACTTCTTGTCCCCATCTGCTTGGTATAGCTTCGCCATCTTATCAATGCCCTTTTTGTATTGCAGCTCGACCTGGAGCTTGAACTCAAGCTGGTGAAGCATCCTGGATATTTTAGCAGTAGTGTGCGGGGTATCTGCCTTGATGAGGTCAAGGTTTGAGTACTGCTTGACCTGAGGGATGCCCTCCTCGCTTCCAAGGAGTGTCTGTGAGGTATCTGGGGAGGCGGCGGTACGAGCACCGGGGCCGGAGGACTCGAAGTCTGATGGCGGGATTTGTGGGAGAGAGCGGTCTCTATCTTGGCCGCGGGCCGACTTTGTAGCAGAAGACGGGGAGAGGGGAGAACCCGCCGATCGAGAAGGATCAGCCTGGAACTTCTTGCGGGCCTGTAGCTCGCGAAGGGTGTCTTCGAAGTAAGATAGTGAGCGTTCTGCTTCGCGAATCTTCGCATCGTTGCGTCTTAGGACGTCTGGATTTGAGGTGGCTTGGCGGAGGTGCCTGGAGGCATCGAGCACCTTGCGTTCTGTTTCGATGCGCTTGAGGACATCCTGAATTTTGACGTCGAGCTCGTCGAGCTTTACGGTGGTGATGATGAGGTGGTCTGTGCGCGCGGAGTGAGCGGAAGGGGACGCACCATGACCGCTCAAGATTAAGCTGGTCGTAGTCTTCGATGGAGGGCTGTGATACCCAAGATAACAACGCCATCCAATAATTATTTCCACTTGGTTATCTCGTAATCCACCACTATTTATCTATTTATTATTTATCCCTTTCTGAGTTTACCCCCTGTATGCCCTCCTTCTCCTCCTCCTCCTCGATCCGCGTCGCGTCGCAGGATCACGTCCTCCGTCTCAAAATTACTCATAATCTCGTACATGGATTACCATCAGACGTCGTGCACAACGTCAAGCGACGTCTGCCAAGGGAGCTCGACATCCTCTGGTTATCCGACATTGCCATCGCTCTCTCTGGCTCACTCGATGGCCGTGAGGTGGCCGCGCCTAAAATTGCGTGTTCAGGACTTGCTCACTTACTCCAAAAGCAGTTGAAAGCGGCAAGATTGCAGCACCCCTAGCTTTTCGTGTGCTCACTTTGCCATCTAGAACGCGGATCAGCTCGGTCTCAACAACGTATCGCGTCTGTTTATCGACGGCGCAGATGGCTTTGCCAAAGGTTGGAGGAGATTTACCATTACTCCCGCTAGCATCTAACGCAGTTTTCTCAGTGATGCTGACGCCTTCGCGCCCATTACCCCCCGCCTCACGTCCGCACGCCAATCTGGTTTCCTTGCATCTTGCGTATATCTGGGGTACCACAGCAGGGTACAACGATGCTCTCGAACTGGTAGAAGAAGTCGATCCGTTCTCTCCTGCTCTCCTTCTCCCGGCCGAAGTCCTCCTCAATCGCGTGATCGAGCAGTTTTTAATAAACCACGTTGTGGGGTACGTTGTCACACAGTGAACTCGGATCAATGCGCACTCGGTTAATATAGCCGTTATCCTCTCATTTTTGGGCCTTGGTGCAAGGTAGGTCCGTGTATGCGTCGTTGCTCGAGACGTCACTTCATCTACTGTCAGAGACTTGACTTAGAGAGGCAATACTTTCCATCCATTGGTCAATCCGTGGTGCAGATAATGGCCCGCTCGAGGAACGACTGGTTCTTATCCAGGTGCAAGCGTCT